>JAODXP020009020.1:110000-125017 GCA_027497455.2 Sardinella longiceps
AGTGTGTGTGTGAGTGTGTTTCTGCATGCAGATACTTAGTCTTTCTCTTCTCCTCACTGTCTTGAAAGTTTTTCAAAGTAGCCATTTGTCCAGTTACCTTTCCTGTGTGTGTAGAGTGTCCAGACAGGGATGTGGGTGTGTGAGACTCTGTGTGTGTGTGTGTGTGTGTGTGTGTGTGTGTGTGTGTGTGTGTGCATGTGTGCTTATGAGTATGTGTGTAGCAAGTGTCTGCACCAGAGAATATGGCCAATTTTTTTGTGTGATGATATTGCTGTCGTTTGATGTGTTAATTGAAATTGAGTAATTGGATTAATGACTAAAAGTCTGAGCATAGATATAGAGCATAGATATAGATGAGCATAGATATAGATGAGCATAGATATAGATGAGCATAGATATAGAGCATAGATATAGATGAGCATAGATATAGAGCATAGATATAGAGCATAGATATAGATGAGCATAGATATAGAGCATAGATATAGATGAGCATAGATATAGATGAGCATAGATATAGAGCATAGATATAGATGAGCATAGATATAGATGAGCATAGATATAGAGCATAGATATAGATGAGCATAGATATAGATGAGCATAGATATAGAGCATAGATATAGAGCATAGATATAGATGAGCATAGATATAGATGAGCATAGATATAGAGCATAGATATAGAGCATAGATATAGAGCATAGATATAGATGAGCATAGATATAGAGCATAGATATAGAGCATAGATATAGAGCATAGATATAGAGCATAGATATAGATGAGCATAGATATAGAGCATAGATATAGAGCATAGATATAGAGCATAGATATAGAGCATAGATATAGATGAGCATAGATATAGATGAGCATAGATATAGAGCATAGATATAGAGCATAGATATAGATGAGCATAGATATAGATGAGCATAGATATAGATGAGCATAGATATAGATGAGCATAGATATAGATGAGCATAGGTATAGAGCATAGATATAGATGAGCATAGATATAGATGAGCATAGATATAGATGAGCATAGATATAGAGCATAGATATAGATGAGCATAGATATAGAGCATAGATATAGATGAGCATAGATATAGATGAGCATAGATATAGATGAGCATAGATATAGATGAGCATAGATATAGATGAGCATAGATATAGATGAGCATAGATATAGAGCATAGATATAGAGCATAGATATAGAGCATAGATATAGATGAGCATAGGTATAGAGCATAGATATAGAGCATAGATATAGAGCATAGATATAGATGAGCATAGATATAGAGCATAGATATAGATGAGCATAGATATAGATGAGCATAGATATAGATGAGCATAGATATAGAGCATAGATATAGAGCATAGATATAGATGAGCATAGATATAGAGCATAGATATAGATGAGCATAGATATAGAGCATAGATATAGATGAGCATAGATATAGATGAGCATAGATATAGATGAGCATAGATATAGAGCATAGATATAGAGCATAGATATAGATGAGCATAGATATAGATGAGCATAGATATAGATGAGCATAGATATAGAGCATAGATATAGAGCATAGATATAGAGCATAGATATAGATGAGCATAGATATAGATGAGCATAGATATAGATGAGCATAGATATAGAGCATAGATATAGATGAGCATAGATATAGAGCATAGATATAGAGCATAGATATAGATGAGCATAGATATAGATGAGCATAGATATAGATGAGCATAGATATAGAGCATAGATATAGAGCATAGATATAGATGAGCATAGATATAGAGCATAGATATAGATGAGCATAGATATAGATGAGCATAGATATAGATGAGCATAGATATAGATGAGCATAGATATAGAGCATAGATATAGATGAGCATAGATATAGATGAGCATAGATATAGATGAGCATAGATATAGAGCATAGATATAGATGAGCATAGATATAGAGCATAGATATAGATGAGCATAGATATAGAGCATAGATATAGAGCATAGATATAGATGAGCATAGATATAGATGAGCATAGATATAGATGAGCATAGATATAGATGAGCATAGATATAGAGCATAGATATAGATGAGCATAGATATAGTAAATGGTAATAATAGGCTACAGATAACTATTTAAAGTTTCTCCGTGGAAGAGTTTTCCCCAGTCTTTGATGATGAGCATAGATATAGTCCTCCAATGAATGAAAGAAGAGTTTTCCCCACTTATAAATGATAATAATGAAAATCTACCCTAGCCTACTGCTTGGGATGACTATGAGCTGCCCTGGCGAATGAAAAAAAACGGAATGGATTCAGAGCGCTGGAAAACATGGACCAGACTTTTAATTGGGAGTCCGGATTGAAATTTTCCTGTGCAGGGTGATGCAATATCGATATGGATTTTTATATCGTCGGCCGATCCGATTCAAATGTCGGATCGGGACATGCCTACCAGCAACGTCTCCACTTCCTGTGGAAGCTGCGGAAAGCCCACCTCCCCTCCTCACCTAGGGTTAGGGTTAAGGCCCACCTCCCCTCCCCTCCCCTCACCTCTCCTCACCTCACCTAGGGTTAGGGTTAAAGCCCACCTCCCCTCCTCACCTAGGGTTAGGGTTAGGGTTAAAGCCCACCTCCCCTCCTCACCTAGGGTTAGGGTTAGGGTTAAAGCCCACCTCCCCTCCCCTCCTCACCTATCCTATTTATCAGTTCCTCTCTGCAAAAAGCCACAAGCATTGTGATGGACGCAACACATCAATCTCACCCCTCTTCTTCAGAAGAAGGTACCACACCAGGCAGAAGATACCACACCGGGCAGGAGGTACCGCACCTTAACTGCTCATACATCCAGAATGGAAAAGAGCTTCTTCCCCCAGGCAGCCAGACTGCTGAACAGCAGGACATGATGCAAGGCCTCAATTACTGAATACACTCAGACTGCTGAACAACAGGACATGATGCAAGGCCTCAATTACTGAATACACTCAGACTGCTGAACAACAGGACATGATGCAAAGCCTCAATTACTGAATACACTCAGACTGCTGAACAGCAGGACATGATGCAAGGCCTATCAAACTGAACTGAATACAGTCAGACTGCTGAACAGCAGGACATGATGCAAGGCCTCTCATACTGAATACAGTCAGACTGCTGAACAGCAGGACATGATGCAAGGCCTCTCATACTGAACTGGAATACAGTCCAACTGCTGAACAGCAGGACATGATGCAAGGCCTCTCAAACTGAACTGAACTACAGTCAGACTGCTGAACAACAGGACATGATGCAAGGCCTCTCATACTGAACTGGAATACACTCCTGCCCTATTACTTCCTCTGCTGCAGTTTTTGATCAATACATTCTACGTCCACCTCACTTCCTCCTCTTCAATTACTTAAGCACCTGCTGTAGTACAAGACTACTTGTGCCCTCTTTTGTGTTGTCACTCTTGTCCCTTGTTTGTGCTATAATTCACTACCTTAAAAAGTCACTGCACTTTGTTTTAAATCCAACACCACTTGATCGTTGGTGCAATGACATTTTGTATAACTGTGTACAGTGTATATGGTTGAAATGACCAAAAAAAACCTAATTATCTTGACACACTAAGAGTCAAAACGGCAACCGGTTGCATAGAGCCTGTTTAATAATCTCGATAGTAAACATGCTAGTTTACAGTGAAGTTTACAGGCAGAATAGCCAACCCATATCTTCAAGCCAACTGAATTTTGGCTTTAATCTCACTCTCAGTTCCATTTCCCATAGCCCCGTTCAGTTGATGTAATCTGCAGGTTCATTTTTTAGTCTACATTGCTCCAAACCTTTTGTTTTTCTTCCTACCAACACTCAAAGCGGCCCTGGTTGGAAGCGCTCCAGATTAGCACTTTAACCAGATTAACCACTTTACTCCAGATTAGCACTTTATCAATTAAAAAGGCTTGAGTTTCCATTATTTAATGATAACATGTTTCACCACCCAGCTCAAGTCTGTCTGTGTATTTGTGTGTGTTTTGTCCTTGTATGTGCTTGTCGTGTGTGTTATTTGGATGTGTGTGCGTGTATTTGTGTGTGTTTTGTCCTTGTATGTGCTTGTCGTGTGTTTTATTTGTGTTTGTGTGTGTGCATGTGTGTGCATTTGTTGTTTGTTTCGTGCTTGTATGTGTGGGTCATGTGTGTGCATTTGTTGTTTGTTTCGTGCTTGTATGTGTGGGTCATGTGTTTACGTGTGTGTGTGTGTGTGTGTGTGTGTGTGTGTGTTGTCAGGCTCCAGCTGAGGTGGATGCCAGTGTGTCTCCTGCGGTTGAACAGCAGCATGAGGAGGAGGTTACCGTGGAGACCGTGGGATCGGGCCGTGTGTCTCCCGTGCCTAACCCCACTAGCACTACTAACTCTGAGTGTGACAGACCGCTTCACAACACTGACCTGCAGGTTTGTCTGTCTGTCTCTGTGTGTCCGTGTGTGTCTGTCTCTCTGTCTCTCTTTTGTGTGTGTTTGTGTGCTACTGTTTGTCATTGTTTCTCTAGGCTGTATATTTCATGCCTTGGCGTCCATTCCTGTATGACCACTAGAGCTCCATTGCTGTATGACCACTAGAGCTCCATTCCTGTATGACCACTAGAGGTCCATTCCTGTATGACCACTAGAGCTCCATTGCTGTATGACCACTAGAGCTCCATTCCTGTATGACCACTAGAGCTCCATTCCTGTATGATTCCTGTATGACCACTAGAGCTCCATTCCTGTATGACCACTAGAGCTCCATTCCTGTATGATTCCTGTATGACCACTAGAGGTCCATTCCTGTATGACCACTAGAGCTCCATTCCTGTATGACCACTAGAGGTCCATTCCTGTATGACCACTAGAGGTCCATTCCTGTATGACCATTGGAGGTCTATTCCTGTATGACCATTGGAGGTCTATTCCTGTATGACTACTAGAGGTCCATTCCTGTATGACCATTGGAGGTCTATTCCTGTATGACTACTAGAGCTCCATTCCTGTATGACCATTGGAGGTCCATTGCTGCATGACCATTGGAGGTCCATTGCTGCATGACCATTGGAGGTCCATTGCTGCATGACCATTGGAGGTCCATTGCTGTATGACCATTGGAGGTCTATTCCTGTATGACCACTAGAGCTCCATTGCTGCATGACCATTGGAGGTCCATTGCTGTTTGACCATTGGAAGTCCATTCCTGTATGACCATTGGAGCTCCATTGCTGTATGACCACTACAGCTCCATTCCTGTATGACCATTAGAGGTCCATTCCTGTATGACCATTTGAGGTCCATTGCTGCATGACCATTGGAGGTCCATTGCTGTATGACCACTAGAGGTCCATTGCTGTATGACCATTAGAGGTCCATTGCTGCATGACCATTGGAGGTCTATTCCTGTATGACCACTAGAGGTCCATTGCTGTATGACCACTAGAGGTCCATTGCTGCATGACCATTGCTCCCCTAATGTTGCCTCACCCATAGATCTGATAGGAACTTAATACTTCAAAGGATTCTGAAATATATGTGAATAGCACTGATGTCTTGCTAGGGCCAACTTCAAATAAATAAATATCTTGTAAGGGCCAACTTCCAATAAATAAACATCTTGCTAGAACCAACTTCCAATAAATAAACATCTTGCTAGAGCCAACTTCAAATAAATTCAGGCCAATGGAAAAATATGACTTTCTGAGTCGAAATCAACTAAATATTGCTGTTGTGGGATGTGCACTGGTGTTGTGGGATGTGCACTGCTGTTGTGGGATGTGCGCTGGTGTTGTGGGATGTGCACTGGACGACTGGTGACTGGACCATCTAGAGGTTTAGAGCAGGCTTGATATTGTACATTCACACAAGCCAACTATGCTCCTTGTCCCTCATCCACTGGCCCAGAAGAATTTGTGCAAAAACAACTCAAAAATCTAAAAGAACTCCCTTCTGTGAGGCCCACCAGAACACACCAGTCACTCTCTCTTGTCTTACCAGTCAAACTCTTGTCTTACCAGTCTTACCCGTCACACTGTCATCTTACCAGTCACACTGTCGTCTTACCCGTCACACTGTCGTCTTACCCGTCACACTGTCGTCTTACCCGTCACACTGTCGTCTTACCCGTCAGACTGTTGTCTTACCAGTCACACTTGTTGTGTATCCTGTTTTGCTGGTATTATCTGTCACACTGTAGTCTTACCATTCACACTGTAGTCTTATCTGTCACACTGTAGTCTTATCTGTCACACTGTAGTCTTACCATTCACACTGTAGTCTTACCAGTCACACTGTAGTCTTACCAGTCACACTGTAGTCTTATCTGTCACACTGTAGTCTTACCAGTCACACTGTAGTCTTACCAGTCACACTGTAGTCTTATCTGTCACACTGTAGTCTTACCAGTCGCACTTACCAGTCATACTGTAGTCTTACCAGTCACACTGTAGTCTTATCTGTCACACTGTAGTCTTATCTGTCACACTGTAGTCTTATCTGTCACACTGTAGTCTTACCAGTCACACTTACCAGTCACACTGTAGTCTTACCAATCACTGTTGTTTGTTGGTACTCTGCAGAACTGTAACCAAGATGGCAGCTCCCATGACAACTCCACAGATGAGAACAGGTGAGTGTCCCCGCCTCTCTGTGGCTTAATGGTGTTTTTTGCCCTCAACAAAACCGTCCAAGCAGCACCGCCTAAATGACTACCTTAACCGTAATCCAAAACCTAACCCCCTCAACCCTCACCCTAACTCTAAATTGAGGGGGGGGGGTAGTGCCTTGAAAGCAGCGCTGCTTAGAAGGCACGGTTGCCCCTCTCTGTGCAGCTGACTGGGCCAAAGATGGGAAATAGATGAAGCACCATGCTTCATGGTAGTTCATGACCGCAGTCTCAGGCACCATACCTAGTCGTGTGGTTAATGTGTTTGGCTGTAGATGGTCAAGTAGTAGATAGTGCTGGGCAGTAATCCAGTGTAGATGGTACTGGGCAGTAATCCAGTTCAAAAAGAGAAATGCACGTGGTTAGCACAGGCCTCTGCTGTGGGTATATGGTCATTCATGTCCCCTGGAGCTCCGGTGTGTACTGATAAACCTGATCACTGTCAGTAGTGGGGAAGCCTTTAATAAATTCCACATCCACATCTGGCTCATTACCAAAATTGAATGGGTTCTTCCTTGAGCAAAGGCACCCCTCTGGAAAAAAATGTCATCAGAATACAGTACAGACCAAAAGTTTGGACACACCCCCTCATTCAATGCGATTCATTTATCTCTAGGACAATTTATATTGTAAATTCTCACTAAAGGCGTCAAAACTATGAATGAACACATATGAAATTATGTACTTAACAAAAAAGTGTGAGGTTATGACAATATTTTGGACCTGAACCCGATCAAGATGGTTTGGGGTGAGCTGGACCGCAGAGTGAAGGCAAAAGAGCCGACAAGTTCTTAGCTTCTCTGGGAATGAATAACTGTTCAAGACAGTTGGAAAACCATTTCAGGTGACTACCTCTTGAAGCTCATCAAAAAAATAAAAAGAGTACAAAGCAGTTATCAAAACAAAAGAAGGATACCTTGATGAAACAAGAATATAAAACATGTTTTCAGTTATTTCACACTTTTTTTATAAAGTACATAATGCCACGTGTTCATTCATAAGTTTGTTTATTTTGTAGATTGTCACTGAAGGCAACAGTCATGAAAATAAAGTAAAAAATTTAATGGTAAAGTGTGTCCAAACTTTTGGTCTGTACTGTATGTCTGTAACTTTGCCGTAAAATAGGAAAAAACGTATCGACAGTCAGACAAACAAACAGAAAAACAAATTCCAACTTAAACAGAACCTCCTTGGCGCAGGTAATAAGCTTGGTTCACATCTGAATCACAACATTGTACTTGTATTGAATGGGGAGGGAGTTTTGGATGGTCATGTTCAGGATAAAAAGGCTGTGCATCAGTAGATTCTGCCATAAGGTGAATTATGTTCTTGTTTGGTTGTTGCAGACCCTTGTCCTCCACAGAAAGCCTCAGACAGCTGTCACAGCAGCTCAATGGCTTACTCTCTGAGGTAACACACACACACAAACACACACACACACACACACACACACACACACACAGTGTAATGGCCTATATTAATAGCATTTTGAAGAGCCAGTATGAATAGCCAGTATGAATAGTGTTATAAGTAGGGTTGGGACATGATTTTCGAATATTCGAAAATCGACAGTGCGTTCGAATATCGAATAGTTAAATCGAATACTGTTTTAGCCATATCATCATAAAAATAACAAACACTGTTTTGAAGAAGACGTTTCCTAACCAATGTTTCATGCAACGCGCAATTTAGCCTGAAGATGCCGCTAACAATAAACCTACCTGTAGCCTACAGCGGTAGTAGCAGTCCTATAGGCCTACAATAACAGGCGGCCAAGGAACAGAAATACCCCCGTTTGGCAAAGTTAGCGAGAGCTTGCTTGAGTGTGCCTGCGACGTCAGTGCCATCGGAGCGAGTAGCCTATTCTCCGCAGCTGGATTAATTGTCAATAGACTGCGCAACCGCCTCCATCCTGAGCATGTGGACATGTTATTTTTTTTTAAACAAATATTTGCTGTTTAATTGTTGTCATTATAATTACAGCCTATTAGGCTACTGGTAAATATTGTAGCCGTCCAGGCAGTTCATTCAGGCCGTTTCAGTTGCGCAAAGAAGGAAGCCGTTTATTTTCTGAACTTTGATTTAAGATAGAAATATGTTGTAGCCTACAGAAAGTCAAAGTCTAATTTAAAAGTAGGCCTACTATGCTCATAAGGCTAAAAACCTTTTTGTAAGCGCTGATGTAGCCTACGTTAAACAACGTGTTTGATAAAGTAGATACTTTGAATGTTTACGATGCCTCTTCATTTTCTCTATTATCGTGTGTGTGCATGAGGTGGGGGGGTTGGGGGGGTCGATTTTTGAATAATATTCGAATACTTGTCATCGATTTTCGAATAGTGTTTTTACCCAAAATTCCCATCCCTAGTTATAAGTGTTATTGTGGTCAGAATTCTGATATACAGGTATTCAGGCAACGTAGGTGTTGAAGTCCAAAAAGATCTTTATTAACGACGCCGGGGGTAAAGTCACAAGCAGATGTACAATGTACAGTCATGTAACGAAAATCCGAAGCCTCTCGGGCGCATTCACATCTTATACTGTCATTACATGTCACACCACATTCACATGATCAATTATCTTGCAAACATGGAAACAATACATGTACTGTAGGGCTACACACATAACAATGAGTCTCATGTTTCCTATTAGATGTTAGCAGAGAAGAGCACATTCCATACTGACAGCAGAGAGGGAAGTCAGGGGGAAACAGACTAACTCTGCTAGAAGTGTTGGTAGAATAAGCTTGATATTAATTAGATGTTATGGATTAAATATGTTTTTATTGTTAATGCTCATAATTTTTCCGACATTATGAAGCCTATAATGGTGTGATATTGGCATCATGACGCCTATATTAATTGTGTTTTATGGGTGCTATGAAGCCTGTATTAATTGTGTTTTATGGGTGCTATGAAGCCTGTATTAATTGTGTTTTATGGGTGTTATGAAGCCTGTATTAATAGTGTTATTTTGTCATTATGAACAGTGTCATAGGGAGTATGAATAGTGTTATATGGATGTTATGAAGCCCATATGAATAGTTTTATGTGGGTGTTATGAAGCCTATATTAGTATTGTTATATGGGTGTTATGAAGCCTATATGAATAGTGTTATGTGGGTTTTATGATGCCTATATTAAGGCTATGTTAATGGTGTTATGAAGCCTATATGAATAGTTTTATGTGGGTGTTATGAAGCCTATATGAATAGTGTTATGTGGGTGTTATGAAACCTATATTAAGGCTATATTAATGGTGTTATGAAGCCTATATGAACAGTGTTATATGGATGTTATGAAGCCTATTAATAGTGTTATGTGGGTGTTATGAAGCCTATATCAATGGTGTTAGCCTATATGGATGTTATGAATTAACGGTGGTATACAGGTGTTATGAAGCCTAAATTAATAGTGTTTTAATGGGTGTTATGAAGCCTATATTAATAGTCTTATATGGATGTTATGTAACCTGTATGAATAGTTTTAATGGGTGTTATGAAGCCTATATTAAGCCTTTGTGTTATTTATGGGAAGTGTACAATTGGGGGGAGGAGGAGTGTCTGTCTGTTATTTATGTCAAACTGTCTGTCTGAAAGTGTTTGTATTGTTGGGCATTTTATGCAGTGCTGAGTCCAAGACAAATTTCCCTCTGGGACAATAAAGTATATATCTATCTATCTATCTATCTATCTATCTATCTATCCTATAGTAATGGTATTGTGAAGCCTATAAAAAGCCTATAATAATGGTGTTACGAAGCCTATATTAATAGTGTTATATGGGTGTTATGAAGCCTACATAAGTATAAGGCTATGTGATATGAGTATGAGCTGCTGACCCTCTGTCTGTGTTTGCTTTAGTCGTCCACGTATGTCAATGGAGACGGAGCCCCATCACCAGTCAATGAGAAAGAACTGGAGGTAGGACGCACACACGCACACACACACACACACTGACAGTCTTACATGTAATTTATTCTGTATTGGTGATTTTTATCATTCTTTTTCTGTTTATTTTTTCTCCCTCTCTCTCTCTCACACCATCATTCCTCTCACTCACTCTCTTTTATTCACTGCTCCAATTCATCCTTTACTTCTACCCCCCTCCTCTAATCCATCTTTCCTTTCCACTTCCTTCTCTCTCCTCATCCCCCCCCCCCCCTCTCTCTCTCTCTCATGTTAGGCTCAGAATCAGGAGCTGTCTGCTGCGCTGGACTCCAGCAACTTAACCAACAACCAGCTCAATGCCCAACTACAACAGCTGGTAAGTGTGTGTGTGTGTGTGTGTGTGTGTGTGTGTGTGTGTGTATGTGCGTACGTGTATGCGTGTGTATGTGTCTGGATGTCCGGTGGTGTTAGTTTACACTGAAACACCAAACAAACGTGTTAGCCGCCAAACAGTGCTAGTGTCTCATTGTAAACTAACATGTTAGCCGCTAAACAGAGCTAGTGTTTCAGTGTTAAACTCCTTAGTGTGTTAGCCTCTAAACAGTGCTAGTGTTTCAGTGTAAACTAACATGTTAGCCGCTAAACAGTGCTAGTGTTTCAATGTTAAAGTCCTAATCGTGTTAGCCGCTAAACAGTGCTAGTGTTTCAGTGTTAAAGTCCTAATCGTGTTAGCCGCTAAACAGTGCTAGTGTTTCAGTGTAACTAACATGTTAGCCACTAAACAGTGTTAGTGTTTTAGTAATAACTAATTAGGGCTGGGCGATTATGCGATCTCGATTAGGGATCGCGATCAAATTAAGTTCGATCACGGTGATCAGCTGTGCGCATATTTTCTCGATCATGTGCGTAACATGTGGAAAGGTGCGCGCCGACTGCTGCTAACAATCCAAGTTCCCTGCACCGCTTTGAGCAAGCCTAACTTTACCAGAGAGAACTTAGCCGTCGTTTCGGGTATTTATGAAGACACACGCATTTCTATCGTCATTAGGAAATTCTGGGAGCATTCCATAGTTAGATGTTGGTAAACGGACAGCCACAAGTGAAAGTCTTGCACGATCGTTAAAAAAAATCATTAAATTGCAAGAGTGTTGTTGACGGTAAAAGGAAGGGAGAAATAATGGGGCACAGCGCTTGCAACGTTTATCTACGGTTCCCATTCACCCTTATGCGAGACATAAAAGTTTTTTCCGACGTTTTGTCATCTTCAACTCCAGGAGTGTTGGACATCCGTCCTCTATAGTATTTATGCAGACAAAGACTATCTTTGTCTAACATGAAGTCAACTCGTCATTAAAATGAAAGCCTCCTGCAGAGCGAATGGAAACAATAAATGCATTTCACCCTGAATTAAAGTACTGTGATAGCCTACTACTGGACACGGTTTAACAGGGTAAACTTCCCTTTCTTTATTGTAGACACATACAACAAGAACGAGTTGCTGTTTTAGCCACAGCTCCCGCTTTTAGAACTTCCAACACAGCGGCAATGCTACTGTCTCTCTCCCAATTCTCTGACACTCACTCTCTCGCACCTGCGCGCGCGCACACACACAAACACACACACACATGCAGGCACACCTAAACTCCACCCCTTAATTCCCCAAAAAAGGCACATAGCAACCTAGGAAACTTAACAGAAAACAAAACATCATTATCACACAAACTTGCAGGTTATTACAGTATGCTCATACATTGTATGCATCACACCATATTTCACCTTGTCTGGTAGAAATTAATGTGTGTATCATGTTTATGCTATACTCATTTGAAAGACAGTTTATGAATTAATTTTAGAATTTATTTGTATTTTTTTTTTGTTGTTGTTGTTGTTATATCATTCATGATCGTGATTAAAAATCGAGATCGTTCAATCTGAGAAAAAAAATCGTGATAACTTTTTTCGCCATATCGCCCAGCCCTATAACTAATATGTGTGTTCCTAACCGTGCTACCTGTGGCGTGTGTGTTTGTTCCTAACCATGCTACCTGTGGTGTGTGTGTGTGTGTGTGTGTGTGTGTTCCTAACCATGCTACCTGGTGTGTGTTTGTTCCTAACCATGCTACCTGTGGTGTGTGTGTGTGTGTGTGTGTGTGTGTGTGTGTGTGTCTCTAACCATTCTACCTGTGGTGTGTATGTGTGTGTCTCTAACCATTCTACCTGTGGTGTGTTTGTGTGTGTGTGTGTGTGTGTGTGTGTGTGTGTGTGTGTGTGTTTGTTTGTGTAACCATGCTACCTGTGGTGTATTCTTCCAGACACAACAATCTCAAGAGCTCAATGACCAGCTTCAGAAGGTACTACGCATCTCATCACCTCATGATTTACACACACATCATCACACACACACCCACACACACACCTCAAGATTCCCACACATCTCTGCTAATCTGATGCCTGATGTAGCATGTAGCTCTGGGTTAGGGTTAGCATGTAGCTCTGGGATAGAGTTAGCATGTATCTCTGCTAACCTGATGCTTGATGTAGCATGTAGCTCTGGGTTAGGGTTAGCATGTAGCTCTGGGATAGAGTTAGCATGTATCTCTGCTAACCTGATGCCTGATGTAGCATGTAGCTCTGGGTTAGGGTTAGCATGTAGCTCTGGGATAGAGTTAGCCTGTATCTCTGCTAACCTGATGCCTGATGTAGCATGTAGCTCTGGGTTAGGGTTAGCATGTAGCTCTGGGATAGAGTTAGCATGTAGCTCTGCTAACCTGATGCCTGATGTAGCATGTAGCTCTGGGTTAGGGTTAGCATGTAGCTCTGGGATAGAGTTAGCATGTAGCTCTGCTAACCTGATGCCTGATGTAGCATGTAGCTCTGGGTTAGGGTTAGCATGTAGCTCTGGGATAGAGTTAGCATGTATCTCTGCTAACCTGATGCTTGATGTAGCATGTAGCTCTGGGTTAGGGTTAGCATGTAACTCTGGGATAGAGTTAGCATGTATCTCTGCTAACCTGATGCCTGATGTAGCATGTAGCTCTGGGTTAGGGTTAGCATGTAGCTCTGGGATAGAGTTAGCATGTAGCTCTGCTAACCTGATGCCTGATGTAGCATGTAGCTCTGGGTTAGGGTTAGCATGTAGCTCTGGGATAGAGTTAGCCTGTATCTCTGCTAACCTGATGCCTGATGTAGCATGTAGCTCTGGGTTAGGGTTAGCATGTAGCTCTGGGATAGAGTTAGCATGTATCTCTGCTAACCTGATGCCTGATGTAGCATGTAGCTCTAGGTTAGGGTTAGCATGTAGCTCTGGGATAGAGTTAGCATGTAGCTCTGCTAACCTGATGTTTGATGTAGCATGTAGCTCTGGGTTAGGGTTAGCATGTAGCTCTGGGATAGAGTTAGCATGTATCTCTGCTAACCTGATGCCTGATGTAGCATGTAGCTCCGGGTTAGGGTTAGCATGTAGCTCTGGGATAGAGTTAGCATGTATCTCTAATCTGATGCCTTCTGTCCTCGAGCAGAAAGATTTTGATCTTGACTGTTGCTGTATATTGTAGTAGGGCTAGGGTACTGATGGAGTAGGGCTAGGGTGCTGATGTAGTAGCGGTAGGGGTAGGGTACTGATATAGTAGGGCTAGGGTACTGATGTAGTAGGGTTAGGGTGCTGATGGAGTAGGGGTAGGGTACTGATGGAGTAGGGGTAGGGTACTGATGTAGTAGGGGTAGGGTACTGATGTAGTAGGGTTAGGATTAGGGTGCTGATGTAGTAGGGTTAGGGTACTGATGGAGTAGGGGTAGGGTACTGATGGAGTAGGGGTAGGGTACTGATGGAGTAGGGGTAGGGTACTGATGGAGTAGGGTTAGGGTACTGATGTAGTAGGGTTAGGGTACTGATGGAGTAGGGGTAGGGTACTGATGGAGTAGGGTTAGGGTACTGATGTAGTAGGGTTAGGGTACTGATGGAGTAGGGGTAGGGTACTGATGGAGTAGGGTTAGGGTACTGATGGAGTAGGGGTAGGGTACTGATGGAGTAGGGGTAGGGTACTGATGTAGTAGGGTTAGGGTACTGATGGAGTAGGGGTAGGGTACTGATGTAGTAGGGTTAGGGTTAGGGTACTGATGTAGTAGGGTTAGGGTACTGATGGAGTAGGGGTAGGGTACTGATGGAGTAGGGTTAGGGTACTGATGTAGTAGGGTTAGGGTACTGATGGAGTAAATGATATTAATGCTGCTAACCTGATGCCTTCTCTCCCCAGGAGCGGAAAGATTTTGAGCAGAAGTTTGTGAAGGAGCAGGGAGCCATGCGGGAGCAGCTGCAGGTAGGGATGGGCATGGAGAACCGGGTCCAACTGGGCCATCGCAGAACCTGGTCCAATAGGGATGGGCATGGAGAACCGGGTCCAACTGGGCCATCGCAGAACCTGGTCCAATAGGGATGGGCATGGAGAACCTGGTCCAACTGGGCCATCGC
>JAODXP020009021.1:0-7500 GCA_027497455.2 Sardinella longiceps
ATATATGCAGGGAGTGGCATTTTTGTAACATTTCTCTCTTTTCACTTTCCAACCGCTCAAATATGATCTCTGTAGACACTTCAACATATTAACCTGATGTTGGGGCCCTTCTCTTTATCATATGTTTTATTTGGAGTCATACGTTTCATTAGGTCAATTTTATGGACATTTTAAAAAATGAGAGGTTACCAAAATGCCACATGTCATATATCCATCATTTCTGAAGTGATTTGGAATGTTTTTACATATTCTAGACCTGGTTTGGAGCTATATCTTGTGTATAATAATTCCCTCCTATTCACTCCAGTTTTTGATTTTTGTCAAAATATTTGACCGATAAGAGCCCCTTGGATTGTATATGATCACTGGCATTGCCCCTTTTAAATTGCATGGTTCTTTGGAAGTTGCCAATTTCTGGGGGAAGTGATTTTTTCACATATTCCTGTTGTAGGGGTGGCCCATAATACCCTCACTCAGTTTCAAAAAGATTGGTTTAATTTTAAGAGATTTATTTACAATTTGTGTATTTTGCTGACGTTACCAAAATTCCACAAATTGCCAAATGGAAAGTTTGTTGTACAGAGCCTTGCCAAAATAAAATCTTTGTTATTTTCTTTGTGTAAAAGTGACAATCAGTACAGTACTTAGTAACCCAGTGGTTTTTTAGCAAAAATGAAAATTTTTGAGATGTTTATTAAGAATAGCAATCTATTGTGGCATGTTGGTAACGTCCCTTTATTTTGTTAATATTCTACTTGTACAACACCACAGAAAAAAACTGTCACCATATTTTAGAACAATATTATATGATGTTTATTTTTATTAAGTAGAAATTCAGAGAAACTTTTACTAAAGGAGAAAATTTAACTAATAACACATTTTTGTGGCATTTCTGCAACTTTGCCTTGGATTAGGTTTAGACAGAGAGTAATGATTTTTCCCTAAAGTGATATCTTTATGGAAAAGTATCACTATAATTTTAAACAATAAAGTGGTACATTTCATGCTGTTGATAGACTTTATAGAAAATGTCTCAGAATAACGTGATTACAAAGTAAATATGTATTTTGTGGCATTTCGGTAACATGGCCTAGGGTTAGGTTTATCCAAACTATGAACACAGTCCAAAAAACATTTACCTCATCTGATCACATACCTCATTGACAAGTGCTGACAGTAGATCTTAGACATTTCTAACAATCTATGTTCAAGATCTAGATATTTTCATTCATATCTGAATAAGAACAAATGAAAAATATGGCACGTGCTTGCTTTCAGCATGCATACCATTACTGGAGATGTTATTACTATATTTTTGAACAATAACATGGCAGATTTTATGTTGTTGATAAACTTTATAGAAAATGTCTCAGAATAGGGTGATTACTGAGTAAATATATATTTTGTGGCATTTCCGTAACATTGCCTAGGGTTAGGGTTGGCTAAACTATGAACACAGTCCAAAAAACATTTACATCATCTGATTACATACCTAATTGACAACTGCTCACAGTAGATTTTTTCTAATTCTAACAATCTATGTTCAAGATTCTCATTCATATCTAAAGCAGAACAAATGAGAAATGGGACATTTACTTCCTTTCAGCCTGCATAACATTACTGGAGAAGGTATCATGCATAAATCCATCAATCAAATCTCCAAAATGAGAGCTTTCCAGAAATATATGCTTTATGGGAGTTAGTTGTTCCTACAAGTTGTCCCCTAAAAACTGACAACTATGAGATGAGATTTTTAATCAGCAAGCACCACACAGCGTTTGGGTTCAAGTTTTTGGCAGGTGGATTGAAAGGCCATGGCTATACCATCAATAAACTCTACAGAAATGGAGCTTCCCAGAAATAAATGATTTATGGCAGTTTTGTGTTCCTATCCAATGGATGTACCCTAAAACCTGATGACTATGAATTGAGCTGGCCAATCAGCAATGCCCACTTACAACGTACGTGTTCAAATTTGTGGCAGATGACATGGTAACATGGAGAAATATTTAAGATCAATCAATTCCACAGAAGTAGAGCTTTCCAGAAATGTATGATTTATGGCAGTTAGGTGTTCCTATCCTGAAGTTGTACCCGAAAAACTAACGACAAGAAGTTGAGACGTACTGACAGCAATGCTTACAACGCTTGGGTTCAGTTTTTTGGCAGATTACCCAGTTGAATATGGCTATACATACCATCAATCAACTCCACAGAATGAAATGTATGATTTATGGTAGTTAGGTGTTCCTATCCCAAACTTGCAGTCTAAAAACTAACAACTAGGAGTTGAGATGCAATGACACCAACGCCCACTTATAACGTTTGGGTTTAGATTTTTGGGTGATGACATGATTGAACATGGCTAAGAATAGCATCCGTCAACTCTACGGAATGAGAGCTTTCCAGAAATGTATAATTTATGGCAGTTAGGTGTTCCTATCCTGAAGTTGTACCCTAAAAACTAACAACAAGAAGTTGAGATGTAATGACAGCAACGCCCGCTTATAATGTTTGGGTTTAGATTTTTGGGTGAAGACCTGACTGAACATGGCTATAAATCCCATCAATCAACTCTACAGAATGAGAGCTTTCCAGATAGCTAGGTGTTCCTATCCTCAAGTTGTACCCTAAAAACTAATGACTACGAGTTGAGATGTAATGACGCCAATGCCCGCTTACAACGTTTGGGCTCGGATTTGTGGGTGAAGACCTGAATGTACATGGCTGTAAATACCATCAATCAACTCTACAGAATGAGAGCTTTCCAGAAATGTATGATTTATGGTAGCTAGGTGTTCCTATCCTCATGTTGTCCCCTAAAAACTAATGACTACGAGTTGAGATGTAATGACGCCAATGCCCGCTTACAACGTTTGGGCTCAGATTTTTGGGTGATGACATGGTTGAATATGGCTATACATACTATCAGTGAACTCTAAAGAATGAGAGCTTTCCGGAAATGTATGATTTACGGTAGTTAGGTGTTCCTATCCTCATGTTGTACCCTAAAAACTTACAACAAGAAGTTGAGATGTAATGACAGCAACGCCCGCTTATAATGTTTGGGCTCAGATTTTCGGGTGAAGACCTGACTGTACATGGCTATGAATACCATCAATCAACTCTACAGAATGAGAGCTTTCCAGAAATGTATGATTTATGGTAGTTAGGTGTTCCTATCCTCAAGTTGTACCCTAAAAACTAATGACTACGAGTTGAGATGTAATGACGCCAACGCCCGCTTACAACGTTTGGGCTCAGATTTTTGGGTGAAGACCTGACTGTACATGGCTATGAATACCATCAATCAACTCTACAGAATGAGAGCTTTCCAGAAATGTATGATTTATGGTAGTTAGGTGTTCCTATCCTCAAGTTGTACCCTAAAAACTAATGACTACGAGTTGAGATGTAATGACGCCAACGCCCGCTTACAACGTTTGGGCTCAGGTTATTGGGTGATGACATGATTGAACATAGCTTTACATACCATCAATCAACTCTACAGAATGAGAGCTTTCCAGAAATGTATGATTTATGGCAGTTAGGTGTTCCTATCCTCAAGTTGTACCCTAAAAACTAATGACTACGAGTTGAGATGTAATGACGCCAACGCCCGCTTATAACATTTGGATTTAGATTTTTGGGTGAAGACCTGACTGTACATGGCTATAAATACCATCAATCAACTCTACAGAATGAGAGCTTTCCAGAAATGTATGATTTATGGTAGTTAGGTGTTCCTATCCTCAAGTTGTCCCCTAAAAACTAATGACTACGAGTTGAGATGTAATGACGCCAATGCCCGCTTACAACGTTTGGGCTCGGATTTTTGGGTGATGACATGGTTGAATATGGCTATACATACTATCAGTGAACTCTAAAGAATGAGAGCTTTCCGGAAATGTATGATTTATGGCAGTTAGGTGTTCCTATCCTGAAGTTGTACCCTAAAAACTAATGACAAGAAGTTGAGATGTAATGACAGCAACGCCCGCTTATAATGTTTGGGTTTAGATTTTTGGGTGAAGACCTGACTGTACATGGCTATAAATACCATCAGTGAACTCTACAGAATGAGAGCTTTCTGGAAATGCATGATTTACGGTAGTTAGGTGTTCCTATCCTCATGTTGTACCCTAAAAACTTACAACAAGAAGTTGAGATGTAATGACAGCAACGCCCGCTTATAATGTTTGGGTTTAGATTTTTGGGTGAAGACCTGACTGTACATGGCTATAAATACCATCAATCAACTCTACACAATGAGAGCTTTCCAGAAATGTATGATTTATGGTAGCTAGGTGTTCCTATCCTCAAGTTGTACCCTAAAAACTAATGACTACGAGTTGAGATGTAATGACGCCAACGCCCGCTTACAACGTTTGGGCTCAGATTTTTGGGTGAAGACCTGACTGTACATGGCTATGAATACCATCAATCAACTCTACAGAATGAGAGCTTTCCAGAAATGTATGATGTATGGTAGTTAGGTGTTCCTATCCTCAAGTTGTCCCCTAAAAACTAATGACTACGAGTTGAGATATAATGACAGCAATGCCCGCTTATAACGTTTGGGCTCAGATTTTTGGGTGATGACATGGTTGAATATGGCTATACATACGATCAGTGAACTCTACAGAATGAGAGCTTTCCAGAAATGTATGATCTATGGCAGTTAGGTTTTCCTATCCTGAAGTTGTACCCTAAAAACTAACAACAAGAAGTTGAGATATAATGACAGCAATGCCCGCTTATAACGTTTGGGTTTAGATTTTTGGGTGATGACATGGTTGAACATGGCTGTAAATGCCATCAATCAACTCTACAGAATGAGAGCTTTCCAGAAATGTATGATTTATGGCAGTTAGGTGTTCCTATCCTCAAGTTGTACCCTAAAAACTAACGACAAGAAGTTGAGATGTACTGACACAGCTCCACTTATAACGTTTGGGTTTAGATTTTTTGGGGTGAAGACCTGACTGTACATGGCTATGAAATACCATCAATCAACTCTACAGAATGAGAGCTTTCCAGAAATGTATGATGTATGGTAGCTAGGTGTTCCTATCCTCAAGTTGTCCCCTAAAAACTAATGACTATGAGTTGAGATGTAATGACGCCAATGCCCGCTTACAACATTTGGGCTCAGATTTTTGGGTGATGACATGGTTGAATATGGCTGTACATACTATCAGTGAACTCTAAAGAATGAGAGCTTTCAAGAAATGTATGATGTATGGCACGCAGTTAGGTGTTCCTATCCTCAAGTTGTACCCTAAAAACTAATGACTTCGAGTTGAGATGTAATGACGCCAATGCCCGCTTACAACGTTTGGGCTAAGATTTTTGGGTGGAGACCTGAATGTACATGGCTATAAATACCATCAATCAACTCTACACAATGAGAGCTTTCCGGAAATGTATGATTTACGGTAGTTAGGTGTTCCTATCCTCATGTTGTACCCTAAAAACTTACAACAAGAAGTTGAGATGTAATGACAGCAACGCCCGCTTATAACGTTTGGGCTCAGATTTTTGGGTGAAGACCTGACTGTACATGGCTATAAATACCATCAATCAACTCTACAGAATGAGAGCTTTCCAGAAATGTATGATTTATGGTAGCTAGGTGTTCCTATCCTCAAGTTGTACCCTAAAAACTAATGACTACGAGTTGAGATGTAATGACGCCAACGCCCGCTTACAACGTTTGGGCTCAGATTTTTGGGTGAAGACCTGACTGTACATGGCTATGAATACCATCAATCAACTCTACAGAATGAGAGCTTTCCAGAAATGTATGATGTATGGTAGTTAGGTGTTCCTATCCTCAAGTTGTCCCCTAAAAACTAATGACTACGAGTTGAGATATAATGACAGCAATGCCCGCTTATAACGTTTGGGCTCAGATTTTTGGGTGATGACATGGTTGAATATGGCTATACATACGATCAGTGAACTCTACAGAATGAGAGCTTTCCAGAAATGTATGATCTATGGCAGTTAGGTTTTCCTATCCTGAAGTTGTACCCTAAAAACTAACAACAAGAAGTTGAGATATAATGACAGCAATGCCCGCTTATAACGTTTGGGTTTAGATTTTTGGGTGATGACATGGTTGAACATGGCTGTAAATGCCATCAATCAACTCTACAGAATGAGAGCTTTCCAGAAATGTATGATTTATGGCAGTTAGGTGTTCCTATCCTCAAGTTGTACCCTAAAAACTAACGACAAGAAGTTGAGATGTACTAACAGCTCCACTTATAACGTTTGGGTTTAGATTTTTTGGGGGTGAAGACCTGACTGTACATGGCTAGAAATACCATCAATCAACTCTACAGAATGAGAGCTTTCCAGAAATGTATGATGTATGGTAGCTAGGTGTTCCTATCCTCAAGTTGTCCCCTAAAAACTAATGACTATGAGTTGAGATGTAATGACGCCAATGCCCGCTTACAACGTTTGGGCTCAGATTTTTGGGTGATGACATGGTTGAATATGGCTATACATACTATCAGTGAACTCTACAGAATGAGAGCTTTCCAGAAATGTATGATTTATGGTAGTTAGGTGTTCCTATCCCCAAGTTGTCCCCTAAAAACTGACAACTATGTGTTGAGTTGGCCAGTCAGCAACACCCACTTACAACGTATGGGTTCAGATTTTTGGCAGAAGACATGGTGGAACACAGATATATTTATGATCAAGGAACACTACGGAATGAGAGCTTTCCAGAAATATATGATTTATGTCAGTTGGGATTTCCTATCCCCAAATTGTACCCTAAAAACTGACGACTATGAGTTGAGCTGGCCAGTCAACAACGCCCACTTACAATGTATGAGTTCCGATATTTGGCAGATGACATTGTAGAATAGAGATATATTTATGATCAATCAACTCTACAGAATGAGAGCTTTCCAGAAATATATGATTCATTGCAGTTATGTGTTCCTAACCCAAAGATGTACCCCAAAAACTGATGACTATGAGTTGAGCTGGCCAGTCAGCAACGCCCACTCACAACCTATGGGTTCAGATATTTGGTAGATGACATGGTAGAACAGAGATATATTTATGATCAATCAATTCTACAGAGGGACAGCTCTCCAGAAATATATGATTTATGGCAGTTAGGTGTTCCTATCCCCAAGTTGTACCCTAAAAACTGACGACTATGAGTTGAGCTGGCCAGTCAACAATGCCCACTTACAATGTATGAGTTCCGATTTTTGTCAGATGACATTGTAGAATAGAGATATATTTATGATCAATCAACTCTACAGAATGAGAGCTTTACAGAAATATATAATTCATTGCAGTTATGTGTTCCTAACCCAAAGATGTACCCCAAAAACTGATGACTATGAGTTGAGCTGGCCAGTCAGCAACGCCCACTCACAACCTATGGGTTCAGATATTTGGTAGATGACATGGTAGAACAGAGATATATTTATGATCAATCGAATCTACAGAATGAGAGCTTTCCAG
>JAODXP020009022.1:10000-12703 GCA_027497455.2 Sardinella longiceps
CTCTCTCTCTCTCTCTCTCTCTCTCTCTCTCTCCCCCCTCATCTTTGATGTTTGGTTTGGGGCGCTAAGTGACTCCAAGAGGGACTCAGAGAGACTCATCAACCTCCTCCAGTAGGACTCTGATCAGCACTCATTTATACTCACACACACACACACACGCACGCACACACACACACACACACACACACACACACACACACACACACACACACACACACACACACACACACACACACCTCCGCCAGTATGACTCAGATCAGCAACTCAGACTCAGACACACACACACACACACACACACACTATCAAACATGCACACACACAAACACACACACACACTATCAAACATGCACACACACAAACACACACACACACACTATCAAACATGCACACACACAAACACACACACACACTATCAAACATGCGCACACACATACACACACTATCGAACACACACACTTACACTTGTACACTTGAACACACACACACACACATCCACACGTGTACACACTTACACTCAGACAGACACGCAAACACATTGAGATCAAAGCCTCATAGGAGTGTGTGTGTGTGTATATGTGTTTGTGTGTGTGTGTGTGTTTGTGTGTGTATATGTGGGTGTATGTGTTTGAAAAAAAATCTAAATGCATGACATAAATAAGGAAATAAATTCAGCATTATTTATTAGCAGGGAAAGCATCAACATTAAATGTTACAGCGTGCCGATGCTTCACTCCACATTTTGCCCGTGTCCTTTCATCTTTTCCAGAGAGAGAGAGAGAGAGAGAGAGAGAGCGAGAGAGAGAGAGAGAGAGAGAGAGAGAGAGAGAGAGAGAGAGAGAGAGAGAGAGAGAGAGAGAGAGAGAGAGAGAGAGAGAGAGAGAGAGTGTGGGGGTAAAATAACGATAATCACCACGCTCATAAAAGTCATAAAATATCATGTCATGAATGGTTGTGGAGACGATTAGCAATCATTACAGGGCCTTTGATGTGATCTTGTGTTGGATGCGTTTTAAGGAGACATTGTCACAGCTGATCAGGGCTCAGAGTGTGTTTATTCATCTATGTCTATCAGGAGTGTGTGTGTGTGTGTGTGTGTGTGTGTGTGTGTGTGTGTGTGTGTGTTTATTCATCTATGTCTATCAGGCCTGTTGCTGAAGATCCGCATAGCATTAGTGTCTAGATCAGCTTTTGCCTCTCAGAACCTTTGAAGTGAAAATTCATTTATTGATTGATTGAGTCATTCATTCTGTATTCTATATTTTTATGCCTGTAGTGTAGTCAACACTTTTATCTAGAGCAGCTCACTGCACAGGTCATGTATGTATGGATTTCATTTCTATGGATTTCAGTGGTCTGGGATATAAGATGAACTGCTCTGCTGTACATTGGTGTGCAATGCTCTGATGAAGATCCTGTGATCCAGAGTTTGGAGATATCAGCTTTTTGGATGGATAACTGTGTGCAGAAATGTATTTGTAAACATTGGTTGATGTAGAGAAATTGGTTGGCTGTTGAATTCATTGTTGTCTGTTTAATACGTGTCGTGTCGTGCATGTGTTTAAGTTCATGACCCTGGGCTAGCGAGCATCTTATTATTCTGCCTGTGCTGAAAGAAACTGTGGTCTGTGGCATTCTGTATATCAGTGTTCATTTGGTCAAACCACCTCAATGCCTCCTTGGATATGTAGCCTGCAAAGCACACATTGTACACAGGGAGCAGGCCACATCCCAAAGGTTACATCCAGTGCTCTCCCTCAGACAACTGGGGTTACATCTGTAACTGAAAGATTTCTCAAATCTCAAGTATACAAAGGATTTCTCCTCAAAAGCACAAAACAACAAGCACACACAGACACAAACACAACAAATAAACATATGTTCTCTCATATATGCACACACACACACACACACACACACACACACACACACACACACACACACACACACACACACACACACAGACACACACTCACACAGAAGTTGTACAGTACATTAGTATTCACTGATTTAATTGCAGACTCCATTCGTTCCCTAGGACTTGCTGAAGCCTCTGCTGTTCCCTCAGGTCATGTTGATTGAAAGTAGATTGTGAGACATCCAGCGTGTGTTGTGTGTGTGTGTGTGTGTGTGTATGTGTGTGTTCTTAATGCTCCACAGGACATCTCGTGCTCTCATAATAATCAGTGTGTGTGTGTGTGTGTGTGTGTGTGTGTGTGTGTGTGTGTGTGTTTGTTTGTTCCACAGGACACCTCATGGTCTCATAAAAGCTGCTTGTCCCCTATAAATGTGGCTTTGACTGATTTCTGACTTATGTTTGTCTCTCTCTTTCTCTCTCTCTCTCTCTCTCTCTCTCTTCTCTCTCTGTCTCTCTCTCTCTCTCTCTCTCTGTAACCCTCAATCCCTCTATTCCGCCCCCATAGGTGATGATGAGGTGACTCGTAAAGGGCAGGTACTGGTGCTATTGGCTGAGCAGGCTCTTCAGTGTCACGACTACAAGGCCTCCTACAGCCACTGCCAGGAGCTCATGACTACAGGTAATAACCACAAGAAAAACTACACAAACCAAACATGAGGTTGATATGTATGTATGGTATGCAGATAATAAAAACAAGAAGACTACTCAAACTAAACATGAGGTGAGGTGCTGTAGAGAACGGACAATGAGAGGCTCTTAACCTTAGCAATACGTAACTGAACGTTGGC
>JAODXP020009024.1:0-12295 GCA_027497455.2 Sardinella longiceps
ATCCCCCACCAAAAGTCCAACCAGGGCGGGAGGAGGGGGACCAGGACGGAGGGACAAAACAGACACCACAAGCAAAAAGTCCAATAGCCATTTAAGCCTTCTCCGACTGGGTAGACCCTGGGACACAATGCAAGGCGGGGTCTGGCTGGGCAGCTGGCTCTAGCTGGGCAGCCAATGTTGAGTCAGGCATGAGCAAGGCAGGGAAGTCAGACTGGACAGCGCTACCAAGAAGAGAGACAGGTGACTTCGGCGAGACAGGTGGCTCAAGCGTAGGCGAGACAGGTGACTCAGCAGCAGGCGAGACAAGTGACTCAGGTGAAGCAGGTGAGACAGGTGACTCTGGAGACTTTGAAAAAGATTGCACCGCACACCAAAGATCAAAGGTGCTGGCCTCCGAAAAATAAATTCCAAACTTATAAAGAAAAAGGTGCCGCACACTTTAAGTCCATAGAAATTTAGGTAATTTAATAATTAAAAAGTCATGATGACGTTTCGGCACGAAGCCTTCATCAGATCGAAGTTGACTTCACAGACATACTGTACAACTCAAATAGGTTTACAATCACTTCAAATTGACAAATCATTTGAAAAAACAATTAGGCTGGCCAGCTGATCCCAATCCGAAGACGACACCCCACCATGTCTGAGGATGTCATCGGGTGGATAGCCTTCTCTTCGGTCTCAGCCTATGTCATAGTAGAAAATAAAGAAACAAACATCAATTATAGGATTTTACAACATGAAACAAATTTCATAAAGACATATAAACATTTTTTTTTACATTAGCCTATGTTATTCATGTAGATCATGGTACACAATATAATTTGTATCCAAAAGTTAAAAAACGTGTATTTAGAGAAAACATCTTAGGTCATAATCAATGTTTAAGCCATTTGGAAAAAGAGTTTTAAGATGATAAATCCAAAAATGTTCTCTTTGTGCTAAAAGGGTATCTACAGTATCTACTGTATCTACTGTAGGTTTCCTCCTCTAGGAGGAAGTGAGACGTGTTCAATGCCTATGTATTTTAATGAGAATACAGAATGATTACATTGGGTAAAATGGTCGGCTGGATAATTTAAGTTTCTACATCTAATCGTACTACGATGTTCCGCAATTCTTGTTTTTAATGCTCTATCGTTTTTCCCACATAGTATTTCCCACATGGACAGGTTAGTAAGTAAATGACTGATTTTGTACTGCATGATATAATACCTCTAATGGGAATTTCTTTACCTGTGTATGGGTGTTTGAAACTGGAGCAACGGTATGTAAAATTGCATTAGCTACAAGAGCCACACCGATAGTTACCATTCTGTATGGGGGCAAGAGTCCTTTGTGATGGAGGGTCACTTGGTAGGAGGTGTGAGTGAACCAATTGGTCCTTCAAGTTCTTACCTCTTTTATACACCACTAGGGGGGGAGAGTCAAATTTTTTATGCAGGTCAGAGTCTGATTTTAATATACCAGTGTTTGTTGATAATAGACTTTATTTTCCAACTCAGAGAGTGAGATGGGCTCAAAATGGGAGAGAGCAGCAGGGCAGGTGAAAGGTGTTGAGGGATCAAAGGCTGGTTTAGAAATAGATGATCTGATAGAGAGGATTTTGTCAACAAAGAAGTTAAGGAAGTTATTGCATGTGTCAGGAGAAAAACTAAGACAAATAGGTTGAGGGGTATTTAAAACAGAGTTGATAGTTCTAAAGAGTACTTGGGGCTTATGTTTTTTGAGACAATATCAGAGAGATATTTAGTTCTCAAGCTTAACTGTTTTCTGATATTTGCACCAGGTATCTTTTAGAATTGACCGATCCCAAGCCCCGCCCATCTATTGTTACGTATAGCTACCTCGGACAAGTTTGGCCAAAACCAGCGTGCCTGGAGCTGGAAATGCCTGTGTAAATACGTTCACTTGTGATGGCTTTCGGTTCAGATAGCCTGAATGTTATGGTTTGAAAATGTGAACAGCAATAAAAACAACAGTAGACAACGTGATGGGTTCGTCTCTGTGAATGTTCACCGTTTCCCTATTTCGGATTATTTCGATTTTGACAGGTCAGAGGGGGAAAGTTAACCTAGCCAGCCTAAAGTTAACCTAGCAAGTTGCTAGATGCCTACAAAGCATACAAGCGAAATTGCATTCCTAGCAACTTTCTCAAAGTGTCAAGTAATTTTTCTGGATGGGGATGACATTGTATGCCTATGTGTTTATAAAGAAGTTGATGTTTTACACTGAATCTGCTGCATAGCCCACCCCATGTAGCCCATCTTTGAATGTAGGCTAATGTGAGCTAATGTAGGGAATACTCCTACTTAGCTTCGTGTAAACTTTCAAAACTATTTATCTGTGAGTGTAAAATGTGTAAAAGCCTTACGTTAACTCTCGATTCTTCTTGTGATGTTAGACCTAACGTTAGTTAGCGGCAAAGTCCTTCCTTTAAATGGTCTGATCAGACGTCACCTAACGTTACCAAACGCACTGCACACATCTAACGCTACTGTAGGCTCTCCTTGGGGGAGGCTGGTTGATAAGCTAATAATTGTCATGATTGAGGTTAAAACAGGGTGTCAATATAAGCACAGACTTTGGGAGAGAACATGCATTTGTGTTGAGGGTAAAAAAAATATTAATAACATCGCCGTCACTGTCACTGATGCTGTAACATTAAAGCAGATCATTGTCCGTCGTCTCCATCTCTCATGATAGCCTACGGGGCTGCAACTGCGTAAGCCTATTCGCCGTATTCATTGATTATTTGTTTGTTTTATTACAATTACATGAGCCATATCCATGCAAAGTTTGACCTTGCTTAGCAGGTTGAAGAGAGCCGAGGCTGGCTGAGGCTACTTCTTGTATGAATGGCAGGCATGACCTGAGCGAATTGGCGAGGGTAAAAAAAAAAAAAAAAACCTTCCCTCACATCCATAGCAAGTAAGCTTTTGGTCTTAGAGGTCCCCAAACACATTATTCCACCGTTGTGATATGAGATTACACCTAATTTTCAAGACAAAGCTGCAAGTCTCATAGTCTACTATTATGCAGGGAAGGGAGAAGTTGTCCGAGCTTGTCCGAGGTTCGCTGCGGGCCCTATTGTGACATGGTGAAAGTGGGCGGGGCTTGGGATCGGTCAATTGCATAGGACACTTGCAATCCATCCTTTTCCATTTGCGCTCAGCCTTCCTACATTCTCGTCTCGCAGCACAAGTGATATTGTTTAACCATGGCTCTGATTTAGCTTTCGTTTGCTTAGTCTTGAAAGGAGCAACATTATCCAAGATGGATTTGGGGGTGGAATAAAGAAGTGAAATTAAATCTTCAGTAGGTTTACTAATATTCATACAGAATAAATTATCCATGGCTTCACTGAATGCTGAGGAGTATTGACTAGCAGTGGAGGATTTAAGCGTGCGACAACGGTTGACACGCACATTTTAGAAGGGCAAGGACGGGAAAACTCAAACAAAACAGGCATGTGATCAGAAAAAAATGGATCATAAACTTCAAGGTTAAAGATGGGAAGGCCATAAGACAGCACAATATCTAGAGTATGACCTTGATTTTGAGTAGGAGTCGTTACATATTGAGTAAAATTAAAAGAATCAATAACAGATAAAAAATGCTTAACCATCGGTTTTGCAGGACAACAAACATAAATATTAAAATCTCCTACAATTAAGACTGTCATAATCTGGCATAATGCCAGCCAGAAAGTTTGAGAAATCATTCATAAAGTTCTTGTTGGCGTTGATGATAATTGCTTACAGTTGAAACATTTCTTGAAAATTGTTGCTACCCCTCCACCTCGCCCAGTTGTTCTTGGAGCGCTGAAGTAGGTGCAATCTGGAGGGAAAAGTTCACAGAACACACTAGACTCACCAACACTTAACCATGTCTCCGTAATGCATATGTAACAGGGTGCTCTGTCACAACACTAAAAGCCCAAACCTGGTAGCCAGACTATGCCACCTGAGGCCTAAGGCCTCAAGGAATCCTTAAGGAATTAGATAGGAGATCTTAATAGGTCCGAATAACACTGAGACATGAATTCCAAAACAAAAGGTTTATTAACAAAAAGGGAAGTGGGGGTCTGAGGGTGGCATCTATGAAAGCGTGATTCAGGTTTACATACATGCAAACATAATGAAAGAATGCAAATTGATTACTCAGCAAAGCACTCGGCTATAATAAGCAATACACACAGCACACCACACATGTGTTCCAGATTCACCAGAGCTATTTTGATTGAATCTCCGCTGTCAGTGTCCAAGGACAGTCGTTGCAATGTCGAGGAGAGCTGGTGGAGAGGCTTCACATTGCCGCAGGAGTGAGGAGACTGAACGGCTGACAGAGTGCCGCTTTGCGCATGAAAGACAAAAATGTCAACCTAACATTTACAGTCGCCATTGCTGGGTTGTAATTATGATTTGACTTACAATGTATTTCAGCTTCTTATTATATGGCTTATCTTGGGTAGAGCCTTGATGGATTGATCTTTATTGCTGATGTAGCCTAGGCCTAAGTGTGCAGTCGTCAATAGGCCTATTTCATATTTAATATTAAATGTGAGTGTTAGGAGTCAATTTACCCATAGCCCGGTTGTTCAAGATTGACAAGTGTTGTCAGTAGTTATGAGAGCAAATCAATTTGATACAATGTCTGTTGTGTAGTTAGTTCATATTCAGAATCAGAAGAAGACATGAACACAAGTGAGGAGCGGAGGAGCAGCATCACTTTACTTTCTCTTTCTCAGCTCATTACATCCCATAGCCGTATATACGGCTCTGTTACATCCATGTCACTAGCGCCCCTAGTGCTTCTAGTAATTACTGCATTTAGAAAACACAATGCAGATAAGGTGAATAGACACATCTTCCCCTTCGAACAAAGAATGCCTTTAGTAACTAAATTAGGCTAAATTAACCTATCATCACTCTTAACAGTGTATGTATTTCAGTAATACATTTCACCATTAGTAAATAACACATTTTACTTTCCCATGACAAAGTCCTTTGTCCAGCTAGGTGCATTTCTAATCCTGACAGGTCTGGGCTGGGTATCACAGTCAGAATCAGATGTTTGTTCAGTCCCTGTATTAACACAGTCCATTGCCCTATCATAATCAGTATCTGTGCTCAATTCTGGAAGTGCTGAAAGGTATGAGGCATTCCAGGTCCTTCCATCATCCAGCAGATAAGTGTCTAGTCCTTTTTTCTTCAGAACATTTTTTGGTTCAGAAAACTTAATTTCTCCTTTCTTTAATTTGTATGTGTAGCAAGAGAGTGGTATTATAATGTTCGGACTACGCCACTAGATTTATCTAGACCAATTTCCCCTTTTAGAGGTGTAAAATAGTACCCATAGGTTGTTTAAAGCACACAGATTCGTTGAACACTCAAGACAAGAAGCATGTTTCCATATATGAAATTCATTTAATGAGAAGAAGATATAAAAATATATATGTAGAAAAAGCATGCGACACACAGAAACACAAATATGCGTACCACCTCAATGGAAAGAGAAGGGGAAGAGAGAGGGAAAGTCTGGGCTGGGGGCCTACCGCAGGGAGAGCAAGTCTTTAGCCTAGGACATCCCCAACTTGAAAAGGTAATCACACGTGACCACAGCACACTAGAAGGGAAACCACCATAAAAATAAATATCACGCTAAACCCGCCATTTAACTAGCCTAGAACTCTAGACGTACCCCTAGAAGTAGCAAATTTAAATTTGCACAGCAGATACGTCTAGAGGTGCACTGATAGAAACCCGTTGTATCCTTCCTCTGGTGGCGGATAACCAATCACAGCGCGGTATGTGTACAGGAAATCGTAAGGCGGGCTTTGTACGATGACGACAGCCCTGCTCAAACCAGAGCAGAATCGTCTTTGGCTTTAGTTTTGGACTAATTGCACTTGTCATTTTCTTTGAAAGTGAAACAAGAAAGTGCACTGAAGTTTTTCGTCCTGAAAAAGATCTCTTTACCGACGGGCTACGTGAAAAGTTTGATATACCAGCTGGTACCATTGGCCGGAAAGCTAGCCTATTACATGAAGAGGCAGTTTGAAAGACAACGCAATCACCCGCCCCTCCATTGAGGTGCAGTCTATCAGTGGTCTTCAGACTATACATTCTTATGATATAGTCTGGCGTGTCAGGCTACCATTTAACCTGGACAATCTTCAAAATCTGATAATGGGAACTTTCTAGGAACACAGGAGGTGTAGTGTTATGGTGCAATAGCTGCTGCATCTGGATGTTGCCTCTTGTATTTTGTTCTTGATGGTGAATGTAAGCTGATGCAATGCTGTCTAATGTGCGTTGGCTTATTTAGTGTACAGTTGCTGTTGCTATTTAATTGTCAATAAAGAAAAGTGTTATTATTACTACTACTACTACTACTACTAGGCTTAGGCTACTCCTACTAATATTATCTTAAAAAGTAAAAATACATTGGTCTGTTAAGCCACAAAGTTTAGCCACTGTATACAAGGTGTAATGAACATGTACCAGAACTTGATTTTTTTTTTTTTTTTTTTTACACATGTGGAGCATCATACACAACAATGGGGGGGGGGGGGGGGAGGTCCACAGACAGCTGTAGCCTAGGGGCCCCTGTATACCTTAATTCGTCTCTGCAGGAACAGTACAGGTTTCTGCTACTATTTTTTGACACAAATAGTTCCATGACACTTGGCCTTAATAATAACCCAGGACACAAAAGTTGCATTTCCCATCTCTGCACAGATGCACAAGTCAGAGTTTAAACTAATGCCAATCAACCCATAATGTATAATAGAGGCATCACAACTCATAAGTTTTTATGTTAAGTTAACCAAAAGTATTTGCATAAAGTAAACTCTTTGCATAAAGTAAACTCTTGTTTCTGATTATGCTACTGTGCCTCATTAATATCAGATGTGGTAGGCCTACAATCCAGGAAATGATTGTATGCCTCTTTCACTGCACATATCAGATGTGGTAAAATACTGGAAATGAGCCTTAAGACTATTAACAGGAATTCTCATCTCACTGCCAGCTTTGGTTCAGCTTTTGTATTTTATCAAAGTGTTGCTAATGTAAGCAGAGTAGGTTCATTCCTGAAGGTAGCCTAAGGTACAGTAGGCCTATACAGGAGTGTGAGTGTTAAAAACACACTGTAAACCCCAGCTGCTCAGTGGACTCAAAACATTAGCCTATACTGGAAACTGATTACCAGTAACAAATCAAACATTAAATCTGAAATTTTAAACTTTCTTCGAAAAAAAAAAGAATTTAATTAATTTATTTTATTTTATTTTAAATACTGTACATTTGAGGTATTTTAGGTTTTAGGTATTCTAACATTTTAATAGATGGACAGTGGACGAAAACAGATGGACAGTGGACGAAAACCATGAGTCTTTTGTTGAGAGAGTGATAAAAACGGCATTACATAATGCATAATCAACTGTTTAGCAGTTAAATCCAAGCTATGATTGAATTGTCTCTCAATGTCAAGGAAATAACTAAATTCAGAATAACCTACTGTACATTGACAGCCCAATATCAGAGAAGGGAGGTGGTAGACTTTAGATGTTTTTTAAAAGACTTTTTCATGCTTTGTATAATTATCTAAATCACATGCAGAATTGCAAAATATTGCTGCTATAACAAACTTCATCATGGAAGTGCATTTGACCTCTCTTTAATAAACCTAAAACAGATTTGTATGATATAACCTGAGCCATAGAGATGATAGAGAGAGCTCTATGGCTCTGAACCTATATATTTCAGCAAATCTTATGGAATTCTATTTCAGTTCCTTGTTAAAGGCTATGCCACCTGTTACTAGGTGCCATAGCTCTAGGTGAGGCCAATTCAGTTGACAAAAGAATAGTAGTGTTTTAACTCAACTCAAAGGCGTATATCAGTGCAATGAGGTGGCCTTTTTTCATTTTATTTATTTATTCATTTTAAACAAAAAGGTAGCCACACAAATTAAGCTATATTAGTCTATGGTAATGCTCTCAGTTGCCAGTTTCGCTGTGATTATATGGTGACATTCTTGTAGGGTACACAACCACGATACTATCCATCAACTCATCCAGCTCTAACACAACTTAGTCACATGAAACTTGGGGGGGGGGGGGGGCGGAATCTTACCTTGCATTGCGCACCTAGATTGTCCCTAACTTCTGATACTTTTTATCCACACATAGGCTATAGGCAACTGTCAAGGACAGGCATGCATTGAATGTTTTGGGTGGCTATTTCTTTTCCCAACCTACGCTGTTTTTTTTTTTGTTGTTGTTTTTCTGTAGTGGCAAAATTGGAATCTTTTGACATGCATCTTGCAATGCATCTTCATGAAAGCATAGGCTACAGTAGGCCTATAAAAACACACAGGTTTTCCAAATAGGTTCGGGCTTGATAAAAAAAAAAGTTCAGCTATGTTCAGAATAATCAAAGTGTCTTTTAACTGCATGATGTAGCCAACATGCTCAATCAGCTTTTTTTCTGTTTCCAAGCGTATTTTAACGTTTTTACCTCAGCGTAGAACAAGAAAAATAAATTGCCTAGGCTATCCAGATGCCTGGACGTTTGTTAGGAGCATTAAATAGAATATTGCTATTTAATTCCACCCCTGTCTATACTGTTGTGACAAATGGTGAATTGGACTGTAGATGATTTGTCTGTGGCCTATGGATTTCGAACAATTAACACCCACAATTAACACCCCATCGTTCACACGATTCAGGAAACACACACAATTCAGGAAGTACAAAGACAATTACACTTTAGAAACACCAGCTATAATGATCTTTACCATATAAGGTTAAATGATAACATACAGATGATGATTACGCAAGTAAAAATCAGTTTCATGGGATATGTTCTTACATTTTGATTTCCAAAACTCAAACACACAGTTTATATGAATGATAAATGACATTTGTTAACAATGATGATTACAAAAACTCCACACACAGTTTAGATTATATGTATGATAAACTAACATTGTTTACACTCAGATTTGATATTCTTGTGATGATGATTTCATATGATTATTGTTAGTATTTATTTTTAAATTGATTACTATTTTTTGTTTGTTTTTGTTTGTTGGTTTGTTAGTACCATATTGTTAGACAAAAACACTTTCAATCATGTTCCCTTCACATTGCTCAAGAAATCTCATGAAGCATATGGTCGCAAACTATTCATTTCTCTACAAACTGATTAGAGGAAGTACACACTGTCTGGCTCTCATAATCTAGCCATGAGAATTTGGCCTAAAAATATTCACTGAGCTCTAGGTCAACTTACAGAGGTTTGCTCTGTCAAAACTCTCAACAAAGGGCCGAATATGGGCTACCAATGGGTTCAGATTAGGGCCAGAGTTAAAGTGTGCTGCGCGTCCACGTGTGTTTTTTTTCACATGCATCAACATCCAATGAACATCAACAACATAGGTGTGTGCCGCCCTCATCTCATTAGTAATGCCACCAACACATTGCATAGTTTTGAGTCCGTAGGTACGACAACCTAACGACCGCAAATCATTCATTTCCTATGAGGATACGGAGACCGCATGCGAACGGGGTCCGAACAACTGCGGTGCAAATCCGACAGGGCTCCAGATGTGTTAAAAAAAATTTAACTCGCCTGACAGTTTCTGATACGTCAGAGCCAACGGTAGAGTGCGTTGCTAGGTAACGGCCATAAACATTGTTTAGAAATGTTTCAATATCAGCGAACTCGCACTATATTTTAACATTTTGCAACTGTCAAACACAATAGAAATGTATTTTGTTAGCTCTTAAGTGTGTAAGGCGGCTTAATACAGGTTACAGTGCAAGTTACATGAACTATCAATTCACCGCCATTTCCCCTCTCTGTTGAGAGCTAAGATTCTAGAGTGCCCTAGACTCTAGAATCTTTGGTTGAGAGCTCCGGATGAAAGACATGTATTGTCCAGCATCGGAGGGGGACTGTTGCGAAATTCGAAGCTGAAAACGTATGCTTGAAGGCCACTTAACACAGGGCCTAATTGACCTAATAAAATGAAACGCCATTTTGACAACTGAAACTTTTGGTAAATTTTGGCTGAATACACTAGCCTAGCATTCCACATTGACCAATCTTGCATATTCAGTTTCTCCGCCGAGAAGAGCTAGAGCGAGGCGAAACAGACCTAAAAACTGTTGTACAATCATCACAATGACTCTAGAAGCTGCTAAATAAAGGTAAATTGAACTAAAAAAGTTTGCATAGTTCCCTTTTAATATCTCCATGATTGAAACTCCCATCAACATGGTAGTTGAGTCTCTGCCTTGTTACAACTGCAAAGAGTGGCAACAGGTTGCAAATCAGTATGGTTTCCATCATGTCACATCAAGTCCTCAGCATGCTCAGGCGAATGGCAAATCTGAGGGAGTGCACATCATCAAACAGCTTCTGAAAAAGACCACAGGCAGCAAGTCAGATCTTTATTTAGCTCTTCTAAGCTACAGAACTTGAATGTGGTTTATCCCCAACAGAACTCAATCAGAATGAATCACAAGTTACGCACAACTATACCAAAACCAAAACACCAAAACCACAACTCTGCTATGTAAGCAGAGCCGGGGAACAATTGGGACATTTCTTTCTCTTTTTTATTTCCTTTCTAGCTCAAAATTGACAAAACAAAAGAAATGGTCATACATGAACGTTGAATGTTACATGCTGCTGACTGATGTGTGAAAAGAATATCCCTATGGGACAATAAAGAATCTATATCTATCTCTCTATCTCTGTTCTTTTCTTCTCCACTCCTCACAAAAACAAACAAGTCTCTGTCCCATTCTCTCTAAATAACAGGTCTTGATGGTGTGTGTGTGTGTGTGTGTGTGTGTGTGTGCGTGTGTGTGGGGGGGGGGTGTCAGGTAGACATTACTGTATTTTTATGAAGATTTTTTATATGTGTTAATTGGGGAAGGGGGGGGGCTTTTATGTAGCATTCATGCACAATACTTTTTTTATCTTTTCTATTTTATTTTAGTACTTTCTGTGCTATAGCTCTAGGTCAGAGTATGTGCAATATCTAGGTTTGTATTATTCCTTGGATGACTCAGGGCCTAAAACTGGAACGCTGAGTGTAACACTAACAATGGTTGTCTATGTGTGTGGGTGGCATGGTCACTACAATGGCGCTCACAATCAAACCTGACACACCCTGAAATAACCAGCCAGGCCTGGTCACATTAAAGAAGCAGAACTGAAATCGACATGGACTGGCGGACAGGGTTGAGAGAGGGGGGGAGGAGAAAAAGAACATTGTGAAGAGGCGCAGTGGTGGACAGAAAGACAGGGAGAGGGAAGGGGTGTATATCTGCAACATCGTTAAAAGAGTCACCTTTTGAGGAGATCTGAGCGTAAAATTATTAGAAAACCAAACAGACTTAATCTGTAAAAAGACTAGACTGAATGTTCAAGGTTCCTGTAAAAAACAACAAAAAAATGTGATGCAATGTGAAATCTTAAGTTTGCGTTGCAAATGTGAAGACTGATGTTTTAAATGATAGCGTCAAATGTTAAAGGTAACAATGTGTAACGCTTTTATTGTTCAATATCAAAAAGCTTGTCCTTTCTCATAATTAACCACCACTATTAATTCCGTGTGTCCCTATTAGCTTGAAATTTTTCATTTGCATGCACATTAACTGGGATAGACTCTCCATGTATTGCCTTTAAGGCAATATTTGGTTAATATCTTCAAAGAAGGTGGGGGGGGGGGGATGTGTTGATATGTAATAATGACAGTGTCCAGCAGGGGGACCTACTTAGTAGATACAGTGATGAGTTTAGTAAATTAGAATTGAAGAAGTTGAGACGATGAACAGGTTGTTTGCACAGTACTGTACTGTACTAGTACAACGTCTGGATGTTAAACGGGTGCGCCAGGTCAGAGCTAGACTGGTGGTAGTAGATGAACGAGCTCATTGATAGCATAATGCTAATGTTAGCCTATGAACCTTCGTCACAATGCTAATCCATGGTCATATTTCTTCCCTCTTCTGACTTGTAACATCTTAACATCCATAACTCCGTCATTTCATGGTCAATATTAAATTTAGCAATTTTGAACAAAGAAAATATGTAAATCTAACTGGTTTTAGCTTGGAGGGTCATCATCATTATCCTAGACTGTAGCCATGCATTTTATAGTGTGTGAATGGGCGCAGCCCGCCCCTCCAAATCTGTCCCCAACTCACGTCAACCACTCGGGTGTAGTGTGAACAGCTTCACCCACGCTATGTCCGGATTTTATGGCTCAT
>JAODXP020009025.1:0-10000 GCA_027497455.2 Sardinella longiceps
TCTTAAAACAAAAGGTTCTATATAGAACTTTAAAAGGTTCTATAGCTTGGTACATATATGGCACCCTCAAAAGGTTCAATATAGAACCATTTCAGAGGGTTCTATTGAAAGAACCCCTAAATGGTTCCTTATTTCTTAAAAGGGGTTCTAAATAGCACCTTGGAAAGGTTCATTGTTACCCTTATTATTATTATGCAAAATTATAATATTGTGAAATAAATAATTTAATTAATTACCTGCAGCTTTTAAAAATATATATACTAGTCAATAACTAGGCCAACATTTATTTACAAGTTATACCGGTACTATATGAAAGAAAGAGAGAAGGGGTGGTTTAAAAAATGAACTGTATTGATCATTTAAAAGGTCATATACATTCACATACATTCCCAAGTAAAATAACAATTAAAAATGAGCAAATTCATTTGTAGAGTTTGAGTACAGGGATAGGCAAGACAGATTTTTTTTTTTTCCATTTTGCATTTTAAACAGATAATGTTCTAGAAAACTCAATGTGTCCTTTATGTGCTTGGGGTAGTCCACACCACAGATGAAGTATTCAGTACTTCCAGTAGGCATCTGTCCCCACTTGTGCTGGTGGCTTTATCCATCTTTAGATGTTGGGTAGGCAAGAAGGGTCTTCTCAGGGTCTTCTTAACGATGGATGATTGCTTGAAATGGGCTGGGTGGTTCCTACATATGTAAATGAGAAATGTTTAAGGGACTGGACATGATAAACACCAAAGTAAACACCAATAGAGTAAACACCAATAATAGAAATTACACCCACCTCTTTTAAACGACAAAGGAGTCCTCCTTGAAAGGCGCAGATAAGAAAGTTGGCAGCACTCTTCTGAGGTCTGAATGTGAGATGTCCATCTTCCCACTTGGCTTGGTGGTTCCTATGTAAATGAGAAATGTTTAAGGGACTTTTAATGAGTTTATTATTAGCTTCATCAACTATCATCAAAGTTATAAAAACAACAAGGATAAAAACAACACCTACCTTATCTGAACATAAAGACACATTGAGTTCTTCTTGAGATGCCCATCTTCCCTCTTGTTTATAGATGCTTAACTGAAGGAGCGTCTGCGTCATGACAGATAATGGCTGGAAATGGGATTGGTGGTTCCTATGAGAAATAGTGAAATAATTATCACTTTGTGATACTTGATGATTTTAGGAAAAACTTGAGAGAACAAAGTGACAGAAACAACACCTACCCCATCTAAACAATGAAGACACATTGAGTTCCTCTCGAAAAGTGCAGACAGGATAAGGGTGACAGCATTCTTCTGATGGTCTGAAATATATATAAAAAAATGTTTTCACAAACCAAGAGTTTTATAGGGACAATTAAAGAGTGCCAGAGAAAAGGAAAGATGGTAACCTACCATGTGTCTCATTTCAAAACAGGCTTGGCTGCAGCTCCTTCTGACTTCCACTTTGACCTAACAGCCTTGATTGACCTGTTATTTATTACATTAATGTGCTTCCCCAACACCTTCAGGATCCGTAGTAATATGGGAAAGAAAGAAAACTGAGAATGAATGACTGAAATTTAGTGTGTGCGCATAAGCAATAAGCATTAAATGTTCCAACAGAACTTCCAAATTGTATTTTCAATTCTGCACCATTGGCTGTCTGAAATTAGCCATATGGAATTTGTTAAAAGTAGGATTCAGAAAAATAGTGATAGCACAAACTAACTAGCAGACATGTGCAGAGAAAGGACAAAAGTTGGACAAAAGACAATAATGGTATTCACTTACAGTAGGTGCTTAAGCATTTAGCTCCATGTGTTTCAGCCTGCACTAAACACTTTGATGGACCTGGGAGAAACTGCTCTAAAATAATAATAGTAATAAAAAATGTTACCTGAGAGGTTTGAAGAATAATTCTGCAGTCTACTTAGTTGAGGAGTCGGTTGTTGGCCAGCAAAGAGCCTGTACAGAAACAAAGAGACACACGCGCTGAAAGCCATTAAACCATTATAGCTATTGCCAATATTTTGCAAGATAAAACTTGCCTAACCAGCTTTTTGGTTATATTCCTTACCTGTGAAGATTTATTTTGCATCAACATGAGGTGGATTGAAACCAGTCGCAGACATCAAGACATCATTAGCAGTCCAGTGCACCGGTCCAGCCTAATCTTAGTCCTTAACACATTTGGGGGTGACTGAAGAAAGAGCAAAAAAATAAATAAAAAATCACTTCATGGGCAATAGGGTGCAAGCGAAAAGGAAATAAGCTACTGTCTGTGTTAGCCTGATTTCAAAACAGGCTTTGAAGCAGCTCCTGACCACACTGACCTGATCAATAGCCTGATATTCATATGTGTGCTTACCCAACACTTCCAAGGAACATCATAATCTAGAAAAGAATAGAAAATAGAGAATGAAGAACTAAAATTGTGTGTGTGGGTATAAGAAACCATAATGTTAAAAGACATACATTTATTTGAGTCATCAGCCAAAATATTGCCAACCTCTTGTATTCAATCCATATTCCCAGAAGGCATCCGAGTTGTAGGCTATTTTCCATTCTAGACCATTTGCAGTCTGAAATTAGCCACATTGAATTTGTCATTTTTTACACAAACAGTGTGGAAATAAGATGGTGACACTGTAGTTGATGCCTTTTTTGAAAGGTGAAGTTTGCCCCACAAGCCAGCCTTTTATATCCTTACCTTGGAGATTTATTCAGCTTCAGTATGGGGTGGATTGAAGTCATCATCACCACCAACATAGCAATGCACTGTCATCTAGCCTAAAATCAAACAGACAAATGCATTTCTTAGCCATAAAACTATTTCTGGGATGATTGAATACTGAACCAAAAAGTTGCATCCTCTCTTCATAGACCAGCTGATGCCAGTGCAGCTTCATAGGCTAATGTAAACATACATGTAGGTAGATAGCTAACGTTATCTGTCTCATGATGGCTGTGACATCCTGTTTCAGAAGTAGACACAGATTGAAGCTTTTCAAAACTATAGAACTATAGAAAAAGTAGACGAAACTTTAAGGTAAATAGTGATTGAACTCGTCACACATGGCTGCTTTCTGCATATGAATAACGTTAGCCAATACACCTGGGCTACAACAACTTGTTTGACATATTCACCTCACAACAGTTTGGCATGATAAAAATCGAAACGATGGTTGTTTTCTACCATACATCGAAACTGCCTGCAAATAAAATAGATTAGATCAATGACTGTATGAGGGTTTGATAACGTTCATTTCGGCTAGTAAGCAAGCAACTCCTTCAACTAACGTTAGCAAGTGATGGGCTAGGCTATCTGTTATGAAATCGTCTATTAGCCTACTCCACAACACGCATGGATATTTACAAGCTCAAATATATTGTTTATTTAGTTGACAACCTATCAGGGAAGTACACAAAGCAAACTTACTAATGAATCCAGAAAAGTTGACAAAGTATCGATATCTAGCTGTCGCTAACTTGACAGCTAGCTAATGACGAACTAACTTCAACGGCAATGTCAGCTGATTTAAATTGTTGCTGGCTACGCCCACCAACGTTAGTGCGTGTCTCCTTGGTTTCTCCCCTCATTTACATACAAAACAGGGTTGTATAAAAAGGGAAAAAGAAAACGGAGACAAAAGTTTGTGCCACTTACCATTAAAGCCTGCATGCTGCGACGTCTTCAGAGAGATTCCGTTGAAGTTCAAAAGAAGCATCACGTGCCTGAAATAGCACCTTTTACTGAGCAAAGGTTCAATTTTTCCAATAATGTCTGGATTGGAACCCTTTACAGGCTAAAGGTTCAATTTTCTAGTCATAGAACCCCTATAGTTCTATATAGAACCCCCAAGAACCCTTTTTTTTAAGAGTGTAGCATAGTAGAGGATAGTGTTATTATTGTTATCATAACACTGTGTGATAGCACTTCAAACTCTAGCCATTTTGCAAGATGATGATGCATTTCCTGTCTAATTAGGGACCATTTCCTGTCTAATTAGTCAACATCATCTGTCAGTGTGCTCACTTCCTGTGCATCAGCACTGAGCATGTGTCAGTTTCCTCCAATCAAATTACACTTCCTGTTACATTAATCATGCACATTTCCCTGAATGTGTTTTGAGTTTAAAGGGCACCTAAATCACTTCTCCCTGAATGTGTTTTGAGTTTAAAGGTTACCTAAATCACTTCTCCAAAACAGACCCGTTTAAAGTGCCAACCCATAAACACTCAACATTCTACAGAAATGAAACAAAAACAGAATAATTGTCAAGAAGTGTTTTGTGTGTCTGAAAAACATTTCCTCCCCATTGAAGGGGGCCCAGAGCTTTTAGACTCAGCGTGTGTGTGTGTGTGTGTGTGTGTGTGTGTGTGTGTGTGTGTGTGTGTGTGTGTGTGTGTGTGTGTGTGTGTGTGTGTGTGAGTGAGAGAGAGAGAGAGAGAGAGTGTGTGTGTGTGCCCAGAGTTTTTAGATTGTCTTCAAAGGAATGCTTTAATCTGCCCTTTGAATTAGCACACTATTAGACTCAGCGTGTGTGTGTGTGTGTGTGTGTGTGTGTGTGTGTGTGTGTGTGTGTGTGTGTGTGTGTGTGTGGCTACTGTTTGAATTATTCCAATATTAGACTCAAATAGCTGGGAAGTCGTCTAGATGGCCTTACGATGCATTAAAAGAAATAAATGCTTTTAATACTTTTAGTACATTTTTTTTATCATTCTCTCGTGGTCTTAATGTGAGGAGACATAACTCATGTAGTTGCATTTCAATATCAGTAAGCTGGAGCCCTGGTGATTGACAGGCGAAACCCAAGGCTTAGGCAGTAGGGAGAAAGAGAAGAGAAGAGAAGAGAAGAGAAGAGGTCACATATGACTGGCTCAGCTAACAGCATTAGCTGTGTGGGAGATCAAAGGCAGCCAATGGAGAGATGGAGAGATGGAGAGAGGGAGCGATGGAGAGAGCTACGGAGGCAGAGAGGGAAGGGGGAGAGTGAGGGGGGGAGCGAAAGAGAGAGGGAGAGAGGTAGAGAGGAATAGAGGGAGAGAGAGAGAGAGCAAGGGAGACAGAGGGAGAGAGGGAAAGAGAGAGAGAGGGGTCGAGGGGCTCCAGTCCCCTGACAGTGCCGTGGGTCTGGCTGTGTGTGTGTATGACTGTGAGTGTGTGTGTGTGTGTGTGTGCAGTGGGTCTGTCTGCTGAAGAATGCTGTTCGAGATCAGATAAGTCCTCTAGGTTTCAGCGCAGCCTCTGACAGCAGGTACATCTCCGTATCCGCTCGCTCACCCGCTCACGGGATAAAAGAAAGGAATATTGCGGAGGTGGGGGGCGAGAGAGGTTGAGGGAGGGGGGGGGGGGGGGGAGTCCGGGACGGAGGCATCAAATGGGGGGGGGGGGGGGTGAGGGGTAGGGGGGCCCGGGACGGAGGCATCAAACCCGGCAGCCCCTCCACCCCTCTTTCACAAGAGAGCATTTTTGGAATGCCAGAGCATTTACTGCCATTAAAAATATTCTGCGCCACATTCCTGTGCAAGGAGGGAATATTCTATGCAACAATAACTTGGACGGCAGGCCCAGGAATTTTACTTTCTGGCCAAATGATAGTATAGTGTGTATACGTCTGTGTGTGTGTGTGTGTGTGTGTGTGTGTGTGTGTGTGTGTGTGTGTGTGTTTGTGTGTGCGTGTGTTTGTGTGTGTGTGTGTGTGTGTGTGTGAGTGTGAGTGAGTGTGTGAGTGTGTGTGTGTGTGTGTGTGTGTGTGTGCCAGTTATTTGAGATGGAAACACTTTGTCCTTTACTGTTCACTAAGGTATTAAAAACACACACAGGCGAACACACACACACACACACACACACGCTAAGGTATTAAAAACACTCTCTGGTATGATAGTGCTTCCTTCTCGCTGATACACCACACTGAAGAACGGCAAAACACTTTTATATGTGTGTGTGTGTGTGTGTGTGTGTGCCAGTTATTCCTTCTTGCTGAAGAAACACTTTTATATAACAAAGTGACAACACAGCAGCCCTTAAAAATGAGTTTCTGTCAGTGACAAGTAGAAGAGAAAAACTTTGTCTTTTTAATGGTGGTGTTTTTAATGGTGGTGTTTTTAATGGTGGTGTTTTTAATGGAAGTGTTTTTAATGGAGGTGTTTTTAATGGTGGTGTTTTTAATGGTGGTGTTTTTAATGGAAGTGTTTTTTAATGGTGGTGTTTTTAATGGTGGTGTTTTTAATGGTGGTGTTTTTAATGGAAGTGTTTTTTTAATGGCGGTGTTTTTAATGGTGGTGTTTTTAATGGAAGTGTTTTTAATGGTGGTGTTTTTAATGGTGGTGTTTTTAATGGTGGTGTTTTTAATGGTGGTGTTTTTAATGGAAGTGTTTTTAATGGTGGTGTTTTTAATGGTGGTGTTTTTAATGGAGGTGTTTTTAATGGAAGTGTTTTTTTAATGGTGGTGTTTTTAATGGTGGTGTTTTTAATGGAAGTGTTTTTAATGGTGGTGTTTTTAATGGTGGTGTTTTTAATGGTGGTGTTTTTAATGGCAGTGTTTTTTTAATGGTGGTGTTTTTGTGTTTTCTCCCCCTGCAGGAAAGGGTGACGTGCTGCTGGAAAATGAAGTTGTTCTCACTAAGATGAAAGTCCTGAACAATTTTGACAAACTAATAAGTTTAGAGGACTCTGTTTCCACCCTCTCCTTGTCCGTCTCAGAGCACGACGTGCCACAGCCTGCCAGAGCTGCTGAAGTCAGCTCCGTAAAGAGCGCCCCTAGTGGCCAGGAGTCCAAAGATGACGACGACTACCTGTCGGCCATGTTCTCAAACCCACAGATGCCCAGGCTCTATAAGTTTGAATCGGAGGACTCTGGCGTGGAGCTGCCTAGCGGGGCCAACTCCCCCTCCACCCCCACCCCCACCGGCTCTGAGCAGAGCTTTGTGGTGCACAGCCGGGAATCCTCCTGTGACTCGGGGGCCCTCATGTCCCCCCTGCCCACCCAGGAGCCCCTCCTGCTGCTGGGGGCCCAGGGACAGGCAGAGAGCATGCTGGAGCTGAGTGAGCTGGAGAACCAGGAGGAGACGGTTATCGATGGGCTGCTGCTGGAGGAGACGGAGGTGGAAGACATGTTGGAGCTGGGCGAGATCGAGGATCTGCAGGAGACAGTGATCGCTGGGATGCTGGAGGGCGACCTTACTGAGGAGGACGGAGACGACACTGAATGCCAGTTTGAGGAGGCGAGGGCAGATTCCGATCTGGAGAGGCCCGATGACGCATCCTTGCGGAACACCTCAGGGGAGTGTGTGGGGATGCAGCTGGGGGAGAGTGAGTCTGAAACAAGAGCAGTGGAGGAAGACACCAGGCTAAGGACTGGGGGCATAAATGGGGGCATAAATGGGGCGTACAGTGACCCAGTCATGGGGCCTCCACTGAGGAAGAGCACCACCAGTGACAGCCTGGAAGAGTACATGGAGGAGTGCTGCAGACTCAGTGAGGTAAGAACATTATTCACTTCTGTTCTAGAACACCATTATTCACTACTGTTCTAGAACACCATTATTCACTACTGTTCTAGAATACAGTTGGGCTTTTGGTTCTTATTTGGGATTGGGCAGTAGAGACAGGCAGTGAATGGGAGAAAGAGATGTGATTGGACAATATAGACAGGAAGTGAACGGGAGAGAGATGTGACTGCTTACTCTCTCTCTCTCTCTCTCTCTCTCTCTCTCTCTCTCTCTCTCTCTCACACACACACACACACACACACACACACACACACACACACGCACTTACACATACACACACACTCACTGACCTTAGTTAATGTACGTATGGGGGAAAAGGGTAATTTAACTCATTCATAAAGATTAGGACAGACACACACACTCACACACGCACACAGGCACACACAGATCGCTCTTCTCCTTCATGATAAAAGTCCTCAGAGGCTTACTCAACACACACACACACACACACACACACACACACACACATGATAAAAGTGTTCCTCAGAGGCTTACTCTACCCCCATGGGCTACAAAAAGCTCTCTCTTCTCTTCCTGCCCCCCCCCCCCCCCCTACACACACACACACACACACACACACACACACACACACATACACACACACACACACACACCCCAGGCTCTAATGAAAACAGCCCCCTTCTCATCTCCCCTGCTCTCTGAGCACCTGACAGCTGGCTCCACTGCCCAGCCATAATGCACTGATAAAGTACACACACACACACACACACACACTTACACACACACTGCTGCCTCTCACTCCATCACAGCCAATGCTGCTGCTGCTGCTGCCGGGCTCTCCTGGTGGAGTGAACACACACACCAACCACTTCAATGGAAACTACTGCCCTCAGTTCCAGCACTGTTTGACAGGACTCTGTCTTTGTCTTTCTTTGTGCTTCAGCCCTGCTGCTTTTTGCCAGAGCTCTGTTTCTGTCTCTAAGGTAACTGTTTTGAGTTCAGCTACAGTTGCAGCCACTCATCTCTCTGTCTGTCTGTGGGTGTTTGCCCACCCTAGTGGATGTAGGGTATCTAATATCAAAGCTTTTTACTGTCAGAGACAATTACTACCTCTGTTTGGGCCTGTGCTGTTTGTATTGGGCCTGTGTCTCACCTCTAAGCTGGGATTTGCTGTACTTTTCCTTTAGTAGCTTATTTATGCAAACTGCTCCATAAAAACTTAGCAACCAAAGGAGAGGCTGAGTGGCTGATGATGCAGTGAAGGACATTATTACACCCACACATCCCATAATTACCACTCATTAAGAGTGAAAGGATAAGCGCCCACATTAGCTTCACACCATTAGCAGTAAAGAAAACATTAGAAATCTGTTAGCTTAGCGCTCACATTAGCTTCACACCATAACCAGTGTAAAGATCGCAATATGCATATTAGCAGTGCTGTTAGCTTAACAATCACCATTAGCTTCACACCATTAGCAGTGTAAAGAACACATGCATATTAGCACTGATGTTATCTTAGCGCTCACATTAGCTTCACACCATTAGCAGTAAAGAAAACATTAGAAATCTGTCAGTTTAGCGCTCACATTAATGTTCACACTATTTTGATTCCGTTAGTAGACTTGGCCTCCTGAGTGAGTTTAATGTTCACGCTATTTTGGATCCGTTAGTAGACTTGGCCTCCTGAGTGAGTTTAATGTTCACGCTATTTTGGATCCGTTAGTAGACTTGACCTCCTGAGTGTGTGCGGCATTAGTAGCCTTTTGTGTTATTTGGATCCACTCGACTCGGTTACCTCTGTAAAGACACATTCAGCTCAGGAATTAGCTGTGAATGAGGAATGATTTTGCAAAACATGTAATTACATAAACACTAAACACCCCTTCCTGTGCTCTATTCTATCACAGTTATGAGTAAGGCGCGGGGGGTGGGGTGTGTGTGTGTGTATGTGTGTGTGTGTGTGTGTGTGTGTGTGTGTGGGGGGTATATTATAGTGTATCTCACTGTGAGGGACAAATGGTTCTCTGGTATGTGGTTTGACTGCAGGACAGGAGTGTGTGTGTGTGTGTGTGAGGAGTGTGTGCATAGTTTGCAGACTGACTGTACCTGCTGGGGTGTGTGTGTGTGCTGCAAAAGCTCTTTTTCATGTGGCAGCATGTCATGCAGCACCTATTCATCATAGCAGCTAGTGTGTGTGTGTGTGTGTGTGTGTGTGTGTGTGTGTGTGTGTGTGAAGCCTTCTGTGTGGATTAGTAGTATAATCAAGGCTGTCGTCTGTTCCTATGTGTATGTATGTGTGTGTGTGTGTGTGTGTGTGTGTGTGTGTGTGTGTATGTGTGTTTGTGTGTGTGAAGCCTATCACCTGTGTATTGTTGAGGCAGTTTGTGCAGAGTGTGGTATTGAGATATAGCCTATGTTTTGAGGGAGAGGACAGATTTGGTCTACTTCAGCCTTTCCTACTTTCTGCTTCAGTCTCTCTCTCTCTCTCTCTCTCTCTCTCTCTCTCTCTCTCTCTCTCTCTCTCTCTCTCTCTGTGTTC
>JAODXP020009027.1:0-5000 GCA_027497455.2 Sardinella longiceps
TCATCTTCAAATAACACAGTGTTATGTAATATTGCACTCTACCCACTTGGATTGGTGTGAGGGTAGTGGGACACACACACACACACACACACACACTCTCTCTCTCTCTCTCTCTCTCTAACACACACACACACACACAGGATCACGTTACATCATATCAGCATGATGAGTCAGTGATGTCATCACCTAGATGCCTCTTCTGAGATCTCAGTCCCGCCCCGTCTACACAGTGCAGACGCAGGACCGTCACGCATGCAGACACAGGACCATCTACACAGTGCAGACGCAGGATTGGAACGTCTGTCAGTGGGCTTCTAGATGATTCTCAGAGATTCATCAGCCTGCTTACTGTTACCCACAATCCACTGCTGTACTGTTTCTTCCTGGTTGTTTCTTCCAGTGTCTTCAGTCTAGTACTGTAGATGGTGACTGTCCTGTCTGAGTTATTTTCCACCCCATCCTTGTTCAGAGCACCGGCTGAGACTGAATGGCTGGTAGGGCACCATGTCTGTCCTGTGTGGTTCATGTCTGTCCTGTGTGTGTTATAGTTCAGAGCGCCTGCTGAAACTGCGCTGTGTACGGCTGGTAGGACACCATCCTGGTGGTGGTGGCTGGGCTCACAGCGAGGGCGGGTACAGTGGGCACTGGCAGGCCGTTGTACTGGTAGAGGGCGTCCACAGGCACGGTGTGGAGGTGGCCCCCCCGCACTGGCCGGCTGTAGTGGAGACTGGCGGAGGGCATGTAGGCGGCGGAGGCCTCCTGTGTGGAGTGGTAGTAGCTGGGGTAGGCAGAGGCAGCGGCGGCGGCCTCCTGAGGGGGGTAGAAGCTGGGGTAGGGCGCTGGGCGGTAGCTCTGGAGGTCTGAATACTGCAGCAGGTGAGACGCCACCTTGGCCTGGCAGGCGTGGGCCAACGCATCCTGGACCGTCCGCTTCAGCTTCATACGCCGGTTCTGGAACCAGTTCCTGATCTGAGAGGGAGGAGGAGAAAAGAGGGAGAGAGGAGGAGGAGGAGGCATTAGAAACTGTGGACTCTTGATGTTTGGACTGATCTATAAATCTTGAATGTTTCAGACTGATTTAAAAAGCTCATTTCCTTTAGCATCTGTAGGCCTATTCATCTGCCATTCATAGAGCTGTGGCTATAGTGCAATGAAATAAAGCATTCATTAATTATTTTGAATTAAATATTTGAAAAGTATTAAATGTATGTACCTGCTTATCAGAGAGGTTGAGTCTCTTGCAGAGGTCGGCTTTGTCCTGCGTGCCCAGATAAGCGTTTCTTTTGAAGGCCTTCTCCAGGCTGGTGATCTGATCTGATGTGAATGCAGTGCGGGGCCTCCGGCCACTGGGGGCGACGCTGTTTCAGGGCTGCTGTCCTTCATCACGCCGGGAGACAACGAGTGCCCACCCTCACTCTCGTAGCCCGACGTCTCCTCTTCCTCCTCGGTCTGGAACCCCGTCGTCTCCAAGCCTGCAGACAGGAAGTAAAGACTCTTATTTAGCAAAGAGTTTGGAACCCAAATCACTAAGCTGAGTCATAACAGAGACACTTATAAAGAGAACTTAGTTAATAGCAATAGTTTCAGTGCTGGGATCTAGCACATAACAGTGAAAAACCCGTAACTTTTCATTACAAACTGCTTTAAAGTCAACTCATTTCACAGAACTTATTCAATGTGCCGTAATTACTACAGAAAGTGTTGAACATTCAGCTGTAACTACTACAGAAAGTATTGAATATTCAGCAGTAATTACTACAGAAAGTATTGAATATTCAGCTGTAATTACTACAGAAAGTATTGAATATTCAGCAGCACCTGAGGTCATTTAGGTTCAGAGAGATTGAATTGATGGACACTGATGGAAAAGACTGAATTTAAAGACTAAATTCTATATGACTGAATATGATTCTCCATGAGCCGCTGAAGATGGGTTAAATGTCTCACCTTGAACACACTGCTGGAAGTTGCCTCTGTTGTCCATGTTCTGCTGGTGGTGTGTGGCGATTGTGTGGTTCTCAGAGATGGAGTTCTGTTGGTGGTGTGTGGCGATGATGTGGTGGTTCTCAGAGATGGGTTCCTCAGGCTGCCTCTGGACGGGCCGGCAGTGCCTGTAGAACCCAGGCAGGTTCTCTGTGACGGTCCCTGAGGCGCAGGGAGGCTGTGGAACCTCTGGAACCGCTGCGTAGGCAGGAGCTGTGGGCCGGTGTCGGTCAGAACTCTGGCTGCTCTGGGAAAGCCATTCCACAGAGAAGTGACCCTTCATGGTAGATCCAGGCGCTGGTAAAATCCAACAGCAGGCAGGAGAAACACACACAGAGAATCCTGAGCAGGGACTGGATGAGCAGTAGTGTGGTCAGTCCTGTGTGTGTGTGTGTGTGTGTCCTTCTGAGGCTCTGTTTGTGCTGGTGCTGAAGAACACACACTTTCCTGCTGCTCCTTGGGTTTGTAGATGCTCTGCAGACTCCTAGAGGTGAGATGAGCTTGTGTGTGTGTGTGTGTGTGTGTGTGCAGAGGTATTTATAGGGGTGACCTGGCTCATTTACAATTCACTTAGGTCGAGATCAAAGGGGACATCCTCCTACCCTGCAACCCCTCCTCACACACACACACACACACACCTCAACCCTCCCCTCAGGTTTTCACAAGTGCAGTAATTAAGACGGCTCACTCAGCACACACACACACACACCAGACACACACACACTCAGCACACACACACACACACACACACACACACCTCAAACCTCCCCTCAGGTTTTCACAAGTGCAGTAATTAAGACGCCGCAATCGGCCTTCAATGAGCACATTAATTCCTGGCTCCAGTTAGTCTGGAGATGACACACACACACACACACACACACACACTACTCCACTGTCCCCAGTCATCTCCATGCCTACACTGTCTCTTATCCCGAATCTGGCATGTCTGAGGCCGTGTGTGTGTGTGTGTGTGTGTGTGTTTGTTTGTGTGTGTGTGTGTGTGTGTGTGTGTGTGTGTGTGTGTGTTTGTGTAGGCCAATACTCAAGATAGGTCTGCTGTTCTTTTGGGTAATGTTGCATGTATTGATTGCTACAGTATGTCATCCTCTGCAGTTCAGGACAGTATATGATAAGAAAATGGGCAGACCTTGCAAAACCCTTTAAGCCAACTAATAACTAATCTGGATCATCATTGACACAGAAGATGGTGATCCTGTCTTGTGTTTTAAAACATTTTGAGGCCAACTAATAACTTATCAAGATCATCATTTACAGAGAAGATGATGATCCTGTCTTGTCTTAAAACATGTTTAGGCCGACTTATAACTTATCTGGATCATCATTGACACAGAAGATGGTGATCCTGTCTTGCGTTTTGAGAGGATTAGTTTGCAACAAGCATGGCATTCTGAGCATCAGTAAAAAGATTAAATTTCGCCACTAAAAGGGGATCAACACGTTAAGAGATCATGGGATTAATCCGACTGTTAATGGTGATGAAGGATCATCCTGTTGATCCTAGCCTTCACAGATAAAGTCATCCTCTGAACCAATCAAACGGCCTCTGTGCGGTCAGTCACAGATGTGGAACAAAAATGACTCAACTTTCATTAATTATTAACGTAACTGCGACATGCAGGCGAGCAGAGAGACTAAAGATGAAAACGAGCGCAATGTAGGCCTATTTTTTCAGCGGTGGTATCTGTGCGGCGGGCGGAGAATGCGGTTGGAGACGAGTTTTAAGATGGTGTTGATATCAAAGCCCTGTAGTCCTTTGATCCTCCTGGTAGCAGTTAATGGGTCTGTTAGCACTCCACTGAGCCTCCAGGACTTGGAGACAACGGTCTGGGCAGTCCGACTACCGAGTGAGATAACAGCGCACATCAGGGGCTATTCACGAGAAGACGACGGCCGATAATGATAATCATCTCGAGTTGGATAGCTTGGGAGTGCATGCGCTTAATTGCGTCTGACTGCCGTGCATTTGATCATTTCTAGCCGAACAAACAAAATATTCTGAGAGGCTGCTTCAACCCCATTCTCTGTAATCCTCCAGTCTACAGACAACTTAGTTCCCTCTGATCGCCGCTAAATTGTGCAATTGATTTGATCCCAATTGAGACAAAAAAGACCCATTGAAAAGTGCACAAAGGCCGGTAAATGAGCACAGTTCGGTGGCGAGTTGGTCTGCTTTGAAGTTTATGGCTACGGTGAATTTGTATGGTTACAGACAGTGGATATGGCACTTTTGACAAAGCACTTTCTACTTGATGGTTTCACCATACGAGAAACAAAATACAAACTCGCGGACTTGTTTGTTCTGGGGATTAGCCAACTTCGACCCAAACTGAAACCCACACGGATAAACAATGTAGCCTAAAACTCGTTGTTGTGTTTCAAAATGAGTTTAAAATAGTTCTTCCTTTTGACTGGCTAGGCCCAGGCTGCAAACGGATATCCTCCTGTGACAAGTCAGGTTTAAAAAATGCACTGAATGCATCTGGTCATGAGGAGTCACATCATGGGTCATAATTTCCCTGCCATGTTGATCTGTGCGGCTGAGAGAAGGGCGGTCTGGGGCAGGAGGTTTAGAGATGAATCACTGCAGCACATTGCAGTTATTGAGCCCAAAGAATCTACTGGGATTCGTTCATGTTTAAAAGTTCAAAGAGAAGAGAATGTGTGGTTTATCCTCTCATAGCCTACACTCGACCCTGTATCACCAGAACAATCTTTATCTGAGCTGTGTCGCCTCTCTCTCTCGCTCTCTCTCTCTCTCTCTCTCTCTCTCTCTCTCTCTCTCTTTCTCTCAATTTTCAATTCAATTCAATCAAGCTTTATTGGCATGACAAATATTTTTGCATTGCCAAAGCAGAACATGTAAAGTTTACATGCAAAGTACAATGAATAAATGGGGTACAATGAATAAAAACATACAATCTAGGTTGTCAAATAACAGACACTGATTGTCTCTCTCTCTCTCTCTCTCTCTCTCTCTCTCTCTCTCTCTGTGTGTG
>JAODXP020009028.1:0-5000 GCA_027497455.2 Sardinella longiceps
TCTCTCTCTATATCCGTGAGTGGCACGCCCTTTAGCTAAATCTGGCACGAGAGGCGCAAATCCCTAAGCTCTCACTCTACCCCCCTCCACCACACACACACACACACACACACACACACACACACACACACACACACACACACACACACACACACACAGACACACACACACTCACACCACTGCTTTCACTAGCTGATGACGTAACACCGGCCCCAGCCGTCACCTGAGAACAACACACACACACACACACACACACACACACACACACACATTTGGGTGGGAAAGCCCAGCACAGCAGGTATGGATGCCTCAGCGTAACCATGGTAACAGCAGTGATGCTTTTCCAGGTCACTATAGACCACTGATGTTACCACACACACACACACACACACACACACACACACACACAGAGAGAGTTTATGGGTCAAAGACCAGGTTCTGTTTGTCGCATCAGCAGAGAGCCAGGATCCGTCAGTATCATGATAGGCAAACCCTAAAACACACACACACACACACACACACACACACACACACACACACACACACACACACACACCACTGAGGTCAAGCATACTGTTGTAGCTCCAGGTCAATGGTGTTGCTGCAGTGGTCTCTCAAACTTTTTCCAGACCAAGGACCACTTTGTCCAAATGTTTTTCAGGGGCCACCTGCCTCCGTGCCCCAACCTGAGTCACCCTTTTACCCCCACCCCACCCACAAAATCTACCTCTCTACACACACACACACACACACACACACACACACACACACACACACACACACAGGAAACAACACCACACTGGGCACAAGCAACCCCCCTCTTCCCAGTTGCATACATGACATGCATACACTGAGATGAGCGTGTGTGTGTGTGTGTGTGTGTGTGTGTGTGTGTGTGTGTGTGTGTGTGTGTGTGTGTGTGTGTGTTTCTACACATGCGGAGATGTGTGGAGATGCCAGTTCCATGTGACAATCTAGAGACACTATCAGTAGCTTCTATGGGTCAGTGTTGTATAAAGTGCCAAGCAGGTGAGCTTGTCTGTGCTAAAGTTATGTACAGTATGCTGGTGAGTCTACAAGCTTCAATACTTCCCATCCATCTCCAAATAAAGACAAATAAAAGTCAAATAAAATCCCTTATAAGCGTAATAGAATCTTACATTTTACACAATGACAAGACAATACAGGTAGTGAAACAGTTTTACTATAGTATATATCACTCATGTGTGGCTAATGGAGATTAAATTCACACAAGAAGATGTAAAACACAACAAGACGTGACACACACAAATGGACGTGAAATACCTGATCTGTTATCACACACGTAGACATGAGATGTAACACACCTGATATAACACAAGTAAACACACCTAATCTAATGCACAAGTGAAAGTGAGATATAACACACACACACACACACACACACACACACACACACACACAAACACACACACACACACACCTAATCTAACGCACAAGAGAAAGTCAGACATAACACACCTACATTAATCTAACACACACAAGTGAAAGTCAGATGTAACATACACACACACACACACACACGCACGCACGCACGAACGCACACACACATACACACACACCTAATCTAATGCACAAGTTAAAGTGAGATATAACACACCTAATCTAACGCACAAGTGGAAGTGAGATGTAACACACACACACACACACACACACACACACACACACACACACACACACACACACACCTAATCTAATGCACAAGTTAAAGTCAGATGTAACATACACATCATCTAACACACAAGTGAAAGTGAGATATTACATACCTTGTCTCACATACACGTCCTCACACCCGAGGGATATCCATAGATCCTGAGGTATAGACTCTCTCTCTCACACACACACACACACACACACTCTTACTCTGACTCATGAAGCCCCCCTAACTAACTTCTCTCTGTTCTGACCGCTTATCCGGTCACCAAAGAGCTCTAGAACACAATGGCCTGCCCTGACCAATCAGCTCGCTCGGCCAATCCCCCTCAGCCAATCCCCTCGCTCGGCTGCCGGGGACTCACCTAGGCAGCGGACTCATCCATTTTTCACAGCCGAGGGGACACACACACACACACACACACACACACACACACACACACACACACACACACACACACACACAGTCCTGTTGGTCTGTCCCATAGCCAGACACTGAGTCAGACTAGCACAGCTATTTGCACTGAAACACAGATTTCTCCCCAGACTAAACACAGGCAGTTCTGGATAAGGCCACACACACACACACACACACACACACACACACACACACACACACACACACACACACACACACACACACACACACAGTGTAAAATGCCATGTCCACTCTAAGCTGCTCCAGTGATGACACACACACACACACACACACACACACACACACACACACACACACACACACACACATACTCACGCACACACACACACACACACACACACAGTGTAAAAGCCGTGTCCACTTAAGCTTTCCGGTGATGAGGGCTTTGCAGGTTATAACTGGATCCACATTCTTAGTCACCACAGCACACACACACACACACACACACACACACACACACACACACACACACACACACACACTTACTGTAGTCATTTAGTTGGCATTTAGAGTCAATGGGGCATACTATCATTCCATTATATACTGTATGGGGCATATTACACACACACACATTACACACACACACACACACACACACACACACACACACACACACACACACACACACACACACACATTCTTAGTCACCACAGTAGAAAGGCATTTAGTTGGCATTTAGAGTCAATGGGGCATAATGTACGCACGTAGTAATATCATTCAATATCATATGGGGCATATTACACACACACACACACACACACACACACACACACACACACACACACACCGGTAGTAACATCATTAAATTGCCTATGAGGCATATGCTTGGGGATTTGCTGGCAATTGCAGTGACCATTCAGTCCATTTGCCCAGTCCATCTCTTGTCTAAACACACCTCCTCCCTGAGTCACAAAGGTCCAGCTGCCCATTAAATAATAATAAAAAAAAGAAATACTGTAAGTATAACTTAATGAAGCAATGTCCCCAAAACACATTAAACTCTCTCAACTAATTCACAAGAGCTTCATTTAATTTCATTTTTGATTCATAGCATCTACATGTTGTGTAGAATTACATCGACCAGTTGTGACCACTAGATGGCGGACTTGTCCATCCTTGTAATCTTATAGTAATCTGCCGTGGGGGCGGCTGATTTACTGTAGTGAATACTGTATTGATTTAGATTACATTCGTTTAGATTAGGTCAGATTGGACTTATTTTATTTTATTTGATGTGGTCTGATTTAGTCAATACATTAGCCTAACTCTTGCCTCAAACATTGCAAATCAAAAGCAGATGAAATGTTATGACCCTTAACTTGAGATCAGTGACTGTATATAGCAGCTTGTGACAGTGATGGGGACTTGGACTCTGAGACTTGGACTTGGACTTGACTTAAGTCGCTCATTCTGGAGACTTCAGACTTGACTTGGACTTGCCCTCAATGACTTGAGACTTGACTCGGACTTGAGCCTTGTGACTCGTGAACAATGTTCATTGCACGGAAGTGTTCATTTCATTATTTAGTTTTTTCTGATGTTTCTTATGGGAAAGCACAAGCACAATATTTCCTCTTAGGTGCAATGTAACTCATGCATACAACTGCATTCTAAATTTTCTCAGGTCTAACATTACAGCTGATTTGTCAATAGCAGATTGTGTGCATAATTATGTCCACCCTCACCCTGTCAAAGGGAATTTTTTTTACCAAGATTCAAAAAAGCTCGACTTGGGGAGAAGACTTGAGACTTGACATGGACTTGGGAGGCTCGAGACTTGACTTGAGACTTGACTTGGCATTGCGCCTCAGGACTTGGGACTTGACTTGGACTTGAGTACAAATACTTGAGACTTGACTTGGACTTGGAAAAAATGACTTATGAACATCACTGGCTTGTGATGCAGTATAAACTTGAACACAACTCAAAGAAACACACACACACAGTATCCACACATAAACACACACACACACACACACACACACACACACACACACATACACACACACACACACACACACACACACACACACACACACACACACACACACACACACACACACACACGAGAGAGAGAGATAGACAGAGAGGAGGAAGAGAAGGAGAGAGAGAGAGAGAGAGAGAGAGAGAGAGAGAGAGAGAGAGAGGGAGAGAGGGAGAGAATGAGAGAAAGAGAGAGAGAGAGAGAGAGAGAGAGAGAGAGAGAGAGAGAGAGAGAGAGAGAGAGAGAGAGAGCTTCATTTATCCAGAGAAGTTCATGCATCTTTAAAGGGAACTGGAGACCCGAGTCTCTGAATGGAACCGATGTTGTCTCCTCTGTTCCGTTAGAGAACCCAATGATCTGAGTGGAACCAATGTCTCCCCTGTTTCACTACAGAACCCAAGGCTCCAGCCCTATCACACACACACACACACAATCAGACACACAGACCAAGCACACACACACATACACTCACACACACAAACCTGTCTTACACTCACAAACACAGTGTGTGTGTGTATGTGCATGCAATCTATATGTGGCACATGTGTGCACATGCGTGTGTGTGTGTGTGTTCACATAAGACAAGAGATAAGATAAGATAGTACTTTACTCATCCCGTAGGAAATTCAAGAGGGTGTGTGTGTGTGTGTGTGCGCGTGCACAGTGGGAATTGGGGTGGCGAGCCCTAGTGGTGGGGAGTGGTAGAGGTGGTAGGTCTCAATGAGAATGTGTGTCATTATCATAAGCACAGTAAGCACACACACACACACACACACACACACACACACCTCACCAAGAAGAGAGATTCTGGGATTCTAGAGGACTGGCTAGACTGGACAATGAATGCCACACAATGCCCCCCACCTTCTCCAAACAGTAGAATTG
>JAODXP020009029.1:0-12410 GCA_027497455.2 Sardinella longiceps
TTGGTTTGAAGCAATTGGACAGCTCGTCTAATCAGCGTCGCTTATTGGCCGGTAGACTCTCTACCGATATAAACACGCCCAAGAGGACCGTTCCCAGACCATGAATACGGATGAACAGCAGTATTATGGTCGGGCTATGTCAGGCTAGGGATGCCCCTCATCTGCCCAACTTTACACCTGACCGACAGTAAGAGAGGGGACTAGAAGTAGATTTTCTGTCCGGCATCTGTGAGAAATATGGCGGAATATGGCGGCCAGGTGAAAAAGGTGGATGAGAGGGAGCAACTAAATAGCTTGAATGTTGAAGATCATGGAGGTGTAGAAAAAAGCTTGTCTACAGGCCTAGAGAAAAGGCTACAGGCCTTACAGTACTGTAAGTAGGCTCAGGATAGGATAGTAGCAGCAAATATGCTGTGAATATCACACAAGAATGGGAGTAAAGTTCCAAGTCTTTTATCTGACTACTATCTTAGTTGAATTTTCCATCAGTCTCAAATGTGGTAACTGAAGAATTGCCAATAAATGGAACTAGACTTGGCTAAAATAAAAACAATACCATACCAAACTGGGAAATGCATGGATACAGGTACCTGAATCTGCCTACAGCTCATTTACCATATTATCTTTCCGAGAGTTAATTTATAAAATAAGGGTGTGTTCCTTTTACACTTTGATCATGAAAATCAAGAAATCCCTAAAACAGCGCCTTTAAATAAAAAAATGGCCCAATCACAACCACATAAACAAGTCTTAGGCTGCAGTGATAGCTGATATGAAGAGATATAAGTCTGATTATTATGTGTGTACACAAACACTGTAATCCACACAAATTATATATAGTATATATGGGCAATTCCAGCGTTATGGACGTGACATTTTCATGCATTATTGATGAAGAAAAGGCCACATAACCTCTGCAAGCTTATATATATATATATATATATATATATATATATATATATATATATATATATATATATATATATAATATATAAATATTTCAATTTTTTTTCATATTCTTATGCAAACTTTGTGGCTTAATACAGGCAAACTCAAAAAATTCATATCATGATTTACATCATAAGAATACTAGCCTTTCAATTTGCGTTATGGACGTGACGAAAAACGGACAAGCTTTTATGGGAGATTACAGTTTTTTCTATGAAGTCTGTGAAATTTCCTGAGAAACGTAAATATTATTCCATTCGTACCAAACAGGACACCTCAGCGAACACAGAAAACAACTTGATTTAAATGTAAATGTAAGATAAATTGGTTTTCATTGGGGTTATTGTGGGAAAAATTGCGTTATGGACGTGACGTTATGGACGTGACATCTGCAAAAACCTTCCAAAAACCTACAAAACAAGTGTGAATGGTGGATTTTGACCTGTAACGACTGAAATAGTAATACAATGATAGAAAATAACTGATAACATTGCAGGTTTGTGTGTGTTATCACCCACTTATTCCCATTATAAGCGCCTCCATGACTTACATTATGGCTGAATAGGGTAAAGATTTTAACAAAAAGATATCCTTTCGAAACTTGCTCAGATGATAATGTACATTGAGACAAAACTGTTTTGTATTGAAGTTTTCTGAAAGAATTTGTATGTCCATGTAGATGAGACTTGAAGTTTTAAGGTGAGGTTTACTTTTTCATGGAATTGCCCACATATAGTATATATATATATATAACTTTCTGGGGCACTTGACAAAACAGATGGCATGGACTGAGAAGGCATTGGCATGCAATTACAATACCTGATCAAGTCACAACAATACCTGATCAAGTCACACCAGTTCTGTCAAAATGAAAGAGCCAAAACTTCAGCAAACTATTGTGAGATGCCTGTGGAAGGATACTCCAAATTTCCGGCCCAAATGAAGCAGTTTCAAGACCATTCTATCTGATTTTTTGTTCCCAACTGTAATGGCCATGCTTCCCTTGCACTTCTTCAAAGAGCAAAGACAAAGTAGGCTAGTTTGACACCTGAAAGGTCATTCAAGTGAAATAGTAGCAGAGTTCATTCACAATAAGCCAGGTTACTCCCTATTAACTCCATGCATCGTGCAATGTCCAATTGCAATTCTGCTAAGCGCAGTCATGAGTTAGTGGAAAATCAATGGGCCCCTATGGAGCTTCAGGATGAATGTATAATTTTCACTTATTTATGGACAAAAATCAAAGATTGCACACAAGATTTTTTACAACCTGGACATGGATTTTCTATCAAAAGTGAAATTTACAAATACCTATGTCCATTTTGTTTCTCATTCTGTGGACGTTTTTTTTTTATTTTATTTTATTTTACCTCTGACTGACTAGCATTCTGCTGCTCTACTCTGGTGAATGAATGACTTGGTGTGTCACATGACAGACACTTTGGAAGGGATTTGACATTATACAAGAAAAAACTGACTCAGATACCTAAAGACATGCAGCATTTAAGGGTGCAGAATCCCATTGATTTTTCACTTACTCACGCATGCCCTCTAGTTGCAATACTACAGAACCGTGTAATATGAGAGTGATCATTCTCCCTATTACTGTAACACCAAGCAAAGGAGAATGTCCATCATGAAAGGGAGACATGAATAAGAAGAATAAAGAGCGGATTTAGAAATGCTCTTAAGTCTGGCATGGAACTGAATGCCAGCTATTAGTTTATGGACTGACACAGGTTTCCAAACCAATATATGGCCCCTGGACAAGGACACTCATGCCTCATGGAGCCGCAAACACATATACAATATATGTTGTACATGTGACTGATAATTTGTTTATTAAGAAGAGACTGATCATTTTAACACATTTATTTATTGTACTTTATGTACAGTACATTATAAACACTTTAATTAGTCATTACTAAATGAGGTTTAGCTACTAAAAAATCAACTTAATCGCAATCCCAAAATAAATGTTAAGATAGCTCACTGTTTGTTTACATATGATTTGTACTTCATTCTCAGGTGGATAAAAATTAGATACAACTTTGTATAACTAGTAATTCATTAATGGAAACTTCTGTGAATTTCCCAAGAATACATAGTTCTGGAAAATATTACATATTTACATTTGGGAAATGTAATGTAAATGTAATTGCATTGACATACAAATTGCAAATGGTAAATGTTGATATATACAAATGATAAATATTTGGTAACTTGCAGTTTCAATCTGTATAGAGATTATAGTATGATGAGGCTGGGTCAAGTATTGCCATTGTTAAAATGTGTTTAGCTGATACTTTGAACCATGGATAAAACAGTGCATAAATCAGAGGGTTCATGCAAGAGTTCATGTACATTGTCCAAATGAAAAAAGTCACTAAGACTGATGTTGATGATGATGGAATACTACCATAAACAAGGAGGCTAACATTGTATGGGATCCAACACAGCAAATAAATGGTCACAAGAATCCCTAATGTTTTTGCTGCCTTGTTATCTGATTTTCTATATTTGACCTTCTCACTATTTGTCATGTCTCCATTCTTTAAGTTCATTACATGGTTTTGGGCTTTTGCCACACAGAATATTCTCAGGTACAAGCATATGATAGTTGAACAGGGGGCTATAAAGGAAACAATTAAATCACAAATAGCCCATTGAAAGCCGAGGATGATCACACACTCCCCATGGCAAGTTCTATGCGGTACTGATTGAAGGTGACTGGGCAAAATCATCAATGAATAAATCAAAGAAACAAACCAGCTAATGAATACACAGAATGCCGCTTTGCTGAGTGTTATGTATGAATAATAGTTCAGTGGATTACATACAGCAATGTAGCGGTCAACAGATATGAACACCAAATTGCCCAAAGAGGTTGAAACTGCAGCACATACAATTACTGGAAATATGTAGCAAAATGTATCTCCAAAGTACCAACATGATTCAATTAATCTAATGCCCTCCACAGGCATGACCAGTAGGCCCACATGTAAATCTGCCACAGCGAGAGAGAGGAGGAGCAGGTTGGTTGGAGTGTGAAGCTGCTTGAAGTGGGAGACAGAGATGATCACCAAGAGATTCAATAACACTGTTGAAGAAGATATCAAAAACAAGATCAAGTACATTATTACATATTCTCCTTGTGCTCTGATATGCTTTGTGCAAGAAGTGTTCATTGCTGGAAAACAGAAGTTAACAGCTGTGTAGTCGTCCATGGCCGTGGATGCCATTTGATCATTCAAAACATGATGGAAAGAGTAGCCTGTCCCCAGTGGAAGTGTTAACCATTCCTCCAATGAAATGGTGTTTCTTCACCTAATGCAGTCTGTTACTGCACCCAGCCTAGTGCTGAGGTTTTCAAAGACCCTCTTTTATTTACATCCGACAGTGCATCACTAACGTACATCAGTGCTCCCATGAGTATGAAAGGAGAGACAGGCAGGGACATACTGTTTTATTAGCCAAGGAGGTTATGTTTTCGCCGGCGTGTGTCTGTCTGTGTACAAGATAACTCGAAAAGTACTGCACGGATTTTGATTACATTTTCAGACAACGTGTGTATTGGGGCAAGGAAGAACTGATTTGATTGTAGTGGCGATCGGTGACCCACAACACAATCTGTGACCACATTGTTTTGGCGGAGGTCTGCGCTCTTTCAGCACTTTTCTAGTTTTGTATAGCTTGATTTAATGGATTGAATAACATTACAGTCCTGAATTATTTGTGGAATGAGCATAAACAGTATAATGTAGGCCTACATGACATAATGGGATGTGAATATATTAGGAGTAGAGCTAAAGTAAAAAGCTGTAAATAAAATGTAGTGTGGTGGGAAACACCCATAAAGCATAATAATTCACAGTTAAAAATTCATTTACTTTACATTTATGGATGATAACAGAATCCTTCATTCTTGTCTTAGTCTTGCGGTCTCAAATTGACATACAGTAGTGGTCGGGGGATTTATTACCCACAATGTCCATAACATACGCTAATGATTATGGTGCCAACTCAACATATACAGTAGTCCCAATCAGGTGAGAAAAGCCCTAGGCCTTTTTAGTCCATTGTTTTTTTCCTTTCTGAGTTCTTGCTGCATTAGATCCAGCTTAATTACTCCAGTCTTTTTACTCCTCTAATGGCTGTCTCAGGCTCAAGCTACTGTGTGTGACGTCCCCATTTTGTTTCATGAAATGCATAAAGGTATCCTGTTGTACCCTGATGACGCCCTCCATTACTTTACTTGAGCAGTTTGTGGATAGCATTTTTTGACCCATGCCACCAGAGTGTCCTTGAGCAAGATACTAAACCCCATATTGCTCCTTCTTGCATGCAGGGTGACCACCTGCTTATAACACCAAGGGGGGACAAGAGGTATGTTTTGGAGGGACAAGGAGGGACGCCGCCCCGCCGCCAGACTCTTGGATAGTGGTTTACCCATTTGTAGCATATCGTACCTTACATGGTATATCAATACCTCATTTCAGGGAGGTCTGTGAGAAAATTTTGTATTTCTTGGATGCAATTTCCTGCATTTTAACCAAGTCTGGAGAGCCACTATCTGCTAAATAAAACTACAGATGTTTAGCCTATATCCCAAGTAGGCTATAGGCCTATATATTGAATGAATTAGGATTGGGTATAAGGTTATTATTAAAATAATAATTATTTATTTTTTTAATCAGAGCTAAATGGAAAGCCTAGCCTATAGCCTAGGCCTTCTTTTAAAAATGTACTGGTTCCTAAATGATAAAAAAATTATACCTAAGAAAGTTAGTTATTATCATTACATTATTAGTAATAACTGTATTGAGCTAAACAAACTGCAAATTCAGTAGGCTATCTGAAATCAATGGCTTGCCATAGTCTGAAAAAAAAATCGGCTTGCCATATTTACAGTAGGTGCGCACGCTGGTTATAGGACAAAACATGCAGAAGTTCCTCTTGACTGTTTACCTGTGCCTCATAATTATATTGAACATGTCCATCTTATTTCTGTACGTTTTTAAACATGATAGAATGTTAAGCTACAGTTCGGGTTTAGGCATAAATTTATTTACCCTACTCTAGTTATCAGTCAGGGCAAGTGCGCGATGGAAATGATGTGGCTATATGAAACGTCTCTAGCTCGGGGGAATATTCCTGTAAGGTAGGCCTAGGCTATAATTGTAAGCCATCATCAAAATAAATATAGAAAGCTTTCTTATTAGTAGCAGTAGTCTATTAAATATATGTGGCAAACTTTGCTCAAGCTTGAAACTTGTTTCCACAGCGCAGCTTTTTACTACAAAAAAATCCTTACTTGAGACACACTGAAATGCTTTCGATGCGTAACGTCGGAACACCGGTGATTTATAGTATATCGTTTATTTTCGCATGGAGCCTATTGTAGGCATGTGTTTCTATATAATGATAGAAGTACAGTACGTGATGCAAATGATTTTCTACCTTGCACAGCTCCAATTTATGAGATGGCGGCTTGCAAAATTATTGGCTGGCTTTGGAGCAACTGGCGGCTTCGGGGTCTAGTTGCAAGGTGTGTGTGTGTGTGTGTGTGTGTGGATCCTGTTAGCACTGCAGTGGCGACTGTGTTGTGTAATGTCAAGTAACGCTCGTTTGGCTATCTGGGTGGCCCGGGGAGAGCGACACTCCCCAGCAAGCATGAATTATGCGTGATACGTTCTGAATTTGCGGGACGGCCAAATTTGACCTCAAACGCTGTGCTCGCACGCGCTACGCGGGACGGTTGGTCACCCTACTTGCATGTCAGCCTCCGCCACCGATGTGTGAATGGGTGAATGTGAGGCATACATTGTAAAGAATGTGGGGCCTCATAGTGGTAAAATGCAGTCCACTTACCATTGTTTGGATAGGATCAGGTTATGCTGTTGAATGTGAATATTTGGATGGCTAGTGCTTAGGGGTTCCTTAATAAATTGACTCTTCAGTTTTGTTTTGTTTTTCACATGCCTTTCGGACCATTGTGTCAGTTTGATGAAACAGGCAGCCTACAATTAATAATACAAAGGCCCAATTGAAATAACTGCACAATGAAAAAGGCTCAGTGGTAGAGTGAAAATACATTTTACTAGGCCCTGGTCCTAGAGACAACAGCTGTTAGTGGTGTATTTCCCAAAAGTGTTGCTGAACAACTATAACAAAATGTTCAAGAGCCTAAAATGCAACATACAAATATCTGAATCCAACAGTTACAAGAGATTTACATTTAGGCTACACAATTTTTTCACTTGTTTATAACGTCTGATGAAGCATTAAAATATTTTCAAACCATCAACAACTAGCCTATAATTTCAAAATTTATGCATCATTTATGTACACACTAACATATGAGGAAGATTGATTTAATATTCTCAGAGTTAAAATATGTTTAGCTGATATTTTAAACCATGGATAAAATAATGCATAAATTAGGGGATTCGTGCAAGAGTTGAAGTACATAGTCCAAATAAGAACAGTTAATACAATAGATGTAGATGATACACTACTATAAGCTAAAGTGCCGATATAATAAGGTATCCAACAGAGCAAGTAAACAGCCACAACAATTCCTAATGTTTTTGCCGCTTTGTTCTCAGATTTTCTCAGTTTGACATTTTTCATCACATCATTATTTTTTATAGAGTTGATGACTTGTGTTTGCTGTTTAGCCATACAAAATATTTTGAGGTATAAACATATGATGATGGAACAAGGTGCAATAAATGAAAAAATAACATCACAAATGAGTCTAGGAAAATCCAAGACAAGCAAACACTCTCCAAGACAAGTTCTCTGTGGTTGTGACTGAAGGTGGTTGGCCAACAATATCATTGCATATGTGATAGAACCAAACCAGCTAAGAAATATGGAGAATGCTGCTTTGTTAGACGTTATGTATGAATAGTAATTCAAAGGATCACAAACAGCGATATAGCGATCAATAGATATAAAAATCAAATTTCCTAAAGATGCTGAAACAACAACATACATAATGACAGGAAATATGTAGCAAAATGTATCGCCAAAGTACCAGCATCTTTCAATTAATCGAATGCCCTCCACAGGCATGACCAGTAGGCCCACATGTAAATCTGCCACAGCGAGAGAGAGGAGGAGCAGGTTGGTTGGAGTGTGAAGCTGCTTGAAGTGGGAGACAGAGATGATCACCAAGAGATTCAAAAACACTGTTGAAGAAGATATCAAGAACAAGATCAAATACATTATTACATATTCTCCTTGTGCTCTGAGATCCTTTGTGCAAGAATTATTCTGTGTTGGAAAACAGTAATTAACTGTATGCTCTTCCATTTCCAATATTCCTTCTAACAAACTAATTGAGTAAGATATGTCTCCTATTGGTGGAGTCTACTATTCCTTAGGTGAGGAGATGCTACCTCGACCTGTGACACTAGTTCCTGCTACATCCACAGGCTGCCCTTTTATTTACACCCTGACTGTATCATGTATCCCAAGAGTATATGTAACCTTGAGAGTTCCCATATGAAAAAGATGTGTAAGAAGTGTCATATAAAAACCTTTCCTGCCAGAAACATATATTACTATCCAAATCATCAAGAAATCATCAGAAACATTACTATCCAATGGCACATACTACAAAAGTGGCCCGTTTGTCATTTAAGTCATATATGAATGAAGCACACAATATATATAATTTGAATAAGTAAATTATAAGGAACATTAAGTTTCAGTATATGAGACATACAAATTACATATAGGTTTGTGTATGAAACATACATGTAACATACATGAAATTCATATCAAACTATGTAGGCTTTATATTTTGATAAGAATATAATTAACCCACATGGAATTAGTGAGACACAGAAGACAGTGAAGTTACCTATACTAACCTGGTACAGTGGGCTGCATGCTGGAGAGTAGGCCTACTGATAGTTTAGATGTCAACCTTATAGTAGCAAGTCTTAGGCCCTAACCACTAGACCACAGCTGTCTGACACAAAATGTGGCAACAACACCTACCATGGCATCCCCATATAAGAATATGATATAAAACACATATGTTTATTTTTTAAAGATATTTTTGGGGCTTTTTATCAGAAAGAACAGTGTAGAGATGGGGTGGCATCGGGAAATGACCTCAGGTCGGAATCGAACCCGGATCCCCGGAGTAATGGTCTGACGCTCTAGCCACTGAGCCATGGCGATTTTACCCATGCATGTAACTTCAGGGAAGAGGATGACTGACCAATTTTCATAAAAAGTTAAAGTATTCCTTGATGTGTCAATCACATGAAACATAAACATATAGAAACATTGCAAATGCATTTTGCATGTGGTTTGACTGCCCTACACACCCTGAGATTCTTATACAACATATAGGCCTAAAACATTGTAAAGTTTATATAAATCTTTTTCGCATGGGACATGTCATATACAATTCTTACATGGTGCAAAGTTGTAGAAGTTTCACATTATATGGATTTTATATGGATTTTGCATGTGGCCTGAGTCCCCTATAAACCCCATATCAGATTCTTATACAACATAACAAAAACATTGTACAATGAAGTTTCACAGTGTGTGCATTTTATATGGATTTTGTATGAGCTTTGAGTCCCCTATACAATACATATAAGATTCTTATACAACATGTAGGAAAAATCTAAGTTTCAAATCTTTTTCGTATGGGTTCTTACCATGGACATACATTTATCACCCCAAATGAATGAAATTTCATTATTGAGCCCAATAAAATGTACTGTTTACTATTGAGAGAAAGTAAAATGGGGGAAAATTCAAAGATTTACGAGATTTATCTAAACTTTATATATTAGGGCCTACTTGTAAAATGGCCACGAGATTGCAGCAAAGTCTTGCATACCTCTGGCTGTTCCTGGTATGTAGAGAAGTGGTGCCATGAAGGCAAACTACTCTATTACTGTATTACAAAGACTCAAAAGACTCGAACATTCAATGGCGTGAGATGCAACCTGTGTTGGGGGCGTTCCGGTGATATTCTGGTGAGGCTATAGTGTAACGTCTCTGCTGCTGCATGTTAACGCGCTCAGGAACGGCCTGTGTGCTACACTAGCTAGCTATAGCTGTAGCACTCAGGTAGCCTACCTCTCTCTCCATGTGTGCGTCTGCTGCTGTAAACAGAGACATCATGCCGCTAGCCCCACCTCCACTATGGAGTCTCATCATGGCCACAAATATCTTGGTTGTGGCACTCCTATGCCTATGGAGGATGGTCACGATAGGTGTGTTCTGTGTTTTGGCCATCACCATGCTCTTTTAGCTAGGGATAACCGTCAATCGTGCATGAATTGCTTTATAATGCCGGTGCACAGTAGGGAAGCCCTTTGCTGTTTTTTCACTTCAAAACATGCTGGCTCCCCCATCTCTGAGGGCCCAGAGGAAAATGGGCAGAGTGGCCAGGGGCATGGAGAGTCTTCAGTGGCATCAAAGACCTCACTCTTCTCATTCACCACCAAGCCTGAGGTTACTCATTCTGCAATTCCCACCAGCCCATTTTCTGTAACAGAGGATGAAGATGCGGACAAAGTGGTACACATTAAGACTGTTCTCTCATCCGAGGGGGAGGAGCTACCTTGTGCACAGCCCCCTGCAGCCAGCCCCGTCAGAGGTGATCTGGCCCGTCTGTTTGATGAGGTAATGGCCAAGGCATCCAGGGCTCTTGACGTTCCAGTGCAGCCCTCTGCCTCTGCGTCCAGGTTTCACACGGATATGAGTGAGCGCTCAGCATCCACACTCGTGCCCCTCCTACCAGACTTCAATGAAGTGGTCTCTCGTCAGTTCTCTTCCCCAACCACCTTTAGGAGGTGGTCTGGGCCAGCTAAGGTGTTCTCAAACATGCAGGATGAAGAGATATATATGCACTGCCTCTCTGGTCTCTTACAGAGCAGTCATGGTGACCCCTCCCTCTTGAGAGAGCTACAGTCAGCCTCAGTGTGCTTTGCCTCAGTTTCCAAGGAGCAGGGTGTGGCATCGGGCCGTTCTTTGTCACGCTTTTGGCTGTCCCATTCACAGCTCCAGCAGCCTGAAGGGGAGCATCTTTTGAGAGTGCCTGTGAAGCCCACGTCCACGTGTTCGGGCCACATGCAACCACCCTGTTGCAGAGGCGAGGGACAGCCGCCGTTGTGCTGAAGGGGTTTCAGGGGGCAATTCGGAAGGTCAAACGTTCAGACCCCCAGTCCTGGTTCTTCTCCCGTTATTTTCTTGTCCCCAAACGAACAGGCGATCTTCCTCCCATTCTGGACCTCAGGGGCTTAAACAGGCACCTTCGTCCCCTGAGGTGCAGGTTCCTCACAGTGCCCAGGGTGCGGCAGGCCGTCCATGCAGGAGACTGGTTCGCCACCATAGACTTCCAGGACGCTTACATTCATCTGGCCGGGTCACTGGCATTTCCTGCGCTTTGCGATCGAGGGTCAAGTCTTCGAATTTAAGGTCCTCCCATCCGGAAAAAAACATTGGTTCCTATGTGCAACCTCAGAAGAGGAATGCCATCTGCACCTGGGTGTTCTGTTGAAGCACATCCAGTACCTAGGCCTGCGGACCAATCTCAAGAAGAGCAAGCTCCAACCTTCCCAGGTCACCACCTTTCTGGGAATGGACCTAGACTCAGCAAGGGTGACTGTTATTCTCTCACCAGAGAGACAACAGTCTTCGCCACATGCCACAGCCATTTCGTGCTGCATGCACAGGTGGAGTGGAGACAACCGCCTCCTTGGCCTCATGGCGGCAATGGTGCAGGTGGGTCCCCTGGCACTCCTCCACATGCGTCCTGTCCAAAGGTGTCTACTGAGCCTGGGCCTGTGCCTTCAAAGTCCTGCCCTCACCAAGGTCATTGTTTCCCAGACTCCACAACATCACAGAGGGGCGTACCATGGGTCCAGTGATGCATCGCCAAGTTGTATTCCCAGACGCTTCCCAGGTAGGCTGGGGTGCTATCCACAAAGGTTGTGGGGTAAATTGCCACTGGACCGGCCCCTTGCTGTCACAGCACCTTGGAGCTGAGACCTGTTCTGTTTGCCCTCCGGTACTTTCTGCCTCAGCTTCGAGGTCAGCATGTGATAGTGAGGACCGACAGCACAGTAACAGCGGGCAGACAGGGAGGCTTGTGGTCACCACCTCTTTGCAGGCTAGCAACAGATCTGTGGCTCTGGGCCCACCCCCTGTTCAGCTCTCTCAGAGCAGTGCATGTGCCAGGGCCCTTAAATGCGGCAGCCGACATCCTGTCAAGAGGGGGCCCGACTCCTGGAGAGTGGAGACTTCACCCCCAGGTGGTCGAAGAGCTCTGGTCACAGCTCGGTGGAGCAGAGGTTGATCTGTTTGCGACCAGGGAATTTACCCACTGCCCTCTCCTTTTCTCCCTCAGGGATGACAACCTTCCCCTGTGAGATGCTCTGGTGCACGACTGGCCTCAGACAATACTCTACACCTTTCCT
>JAODXP020009032.1:0-12227 GCA_027497455.2 Sardinella longiceps
AAGGTGACCCTCGAAAAGTGCTTTAGAAACCAAATTTCGCTCCGCAGCCTCGCGAACAAAAAATTACCATTTCATAAATAAGAATGCGTTATGTTGACGATTCAAACACACTTTCGCCATTGGTTGCAGTGTACTTCTATTTAAATTATCAACGTTTAATGAAGAACTAGTGTCTCCGAGGCGTATGTACATATTCGACAGGCGTAGAAACACCTTTGCTCGCGAGAGGTACCACGGTTGAGACGTCATCAGAATGAACGAATCGGATAGCTGGTATGTCAGCTGAGCGAGTAAACAGAAGCAGCATGGCAGCTAACGTTTTAGCAGGGCGAACATCCAGCAGTAGAAACTCGACCGAAAAACTCGACCGAAAAATGTAAAATAAGACAAATCTTCGAAAAGTAAGATGTGTTACATACTTCTGTTAAGCACGAGGAAGCACAGAATTTCACCAGCAAAAGGTGGAATACCTATCGAAATGGTGTTCGACAGTGGCTAGAGTTGAAGGGTGAGAGCAGAGACGTAGCAGAAAATTTCAAACACTGTCTTGAGTTGGATTTTGAGGAAATTTCCGAAGATGCAGCTTTCCATCCCACATGCTACCGGAGGTTTATTGACAAGCGCGAAATAGAACGAGCCAAACGCCGTCTCGTGCAAGAGGCAGAGAGGAGAGATGACCAACAAGACACCCAAACAAGCGAGGCTATCCCTGCTTCATCGACTGCGACCACTCCGACCAGGAAACGTCAAGCTTGCCCATCTTGCTCTGGCCCCGTTCTTCCTGCCATCTGTATCTGCAAGAAAGATCGCAAATTGGTCGTCGCCGGTGGCAGACGTCAAAAAGAAGCTTTGTCAAAGACACAGAGTTTAACAGCAGGTAAGACTGTGTTTCACCACCCCTCACACAAACAGTAGGTAGTCTATGCGAATGCATTCCATCCCCCAACACACACACACACACACACTCACACACAGATGTTAGGAGAAGTTGAATGACTATCTAGCCTTCACTGCTGCACAATCATTGTATTTGTCTAATCTTAATGTATGTGTGAGTTGCCATAATGTGTTGTGTATGTGTGTGGGTGTGAAATTACATTTCAATAGCCTCCATAACATTCCCATGCCTACAATATCCCACTCAGTGTTTTAGATTTTTTTATATATATATATATATATATATATAGAATGGTAATGGATATGTTTTTATGGATGTCATAGGATGCCTGATGTTAATATGGCACTGAATACCTGTACAGAAATGAGGCTCCTCAGCCTGATGGCCTGTCACTGCTTCTGAACCACCCCATCCCCCGTGCCATTCCCCCACCCCCCACTGCCCCTTTCTTAAACTTGTACACTTGGGATTTTTCCGCTTCTGTCTCTGTGTGTTGCTGGGCAGCCCCAGGCTCTAGGGGTGTGTCCTGGCTGTGCTGTACATCTGTGTCCTTAAGGAATACTTTTTGGGTGAAACACCTAGCACCATTTTTTACATCACCACTGCACCAGGAAAATGAATTGTTTTCCTGTCTATTTAATCATTCTGTTTTCTTTTTTTTTTGTGCAAGGCAAGTTGCAGGAAGCTGCTGAAGCAAAGGATGACCAGAGCATCCTCATTCACATCAAGGACAGAGACTGTGTGGCTCTGGAGGTGCAGTACCACAAAAGTTGCTACCGACAGTATACAAGGTTTTTGAGTGTTCCTGTCAGAGCAGAGAAATAATAGTAAGTCATATATTAATTTTATATAAAAACACAAACAGTACAATGTGTATCCTATGAATGAGACAGTTTGTTCTCACAACACACAACAAATGCTCTCACAACATATCTTCTTCTATATTTTTTTGTAAGGATCGAGTCACCGTTTGATCTGAGCTATAAGTTATTCTGCGAGAGGATGATACGTCAAAGGCTGCTGATCAACCAAGAGGTCCTGAGGATGAGTCAACTGAGGAAGGCATTTATTGACCTGGTGCAGTCAATTGAAGGTGTTGATGCTTCAAGCTACAGGTAATTGCACGGCAGTTTATTTTTGTCATACAGTGTGTGCACACACTCTGCTTGTCATCTGCACATACTGTACATGTATTATTTTGCAATAAGGAGGATGGCAGTCTTCTTGATAGTGTGATGTTAGTTACAGTATGTGCTTCTCTTGGGAATACTTGGTATTATATCTGTTGCATAGCAAGTACACTCCACCTATAATATTTTACTCACTCTCTTAGTTGATTTGCAAAGGTGGCTATTGTATATCAGCCACAACATGAAGCCTTCCTTTGCTGGTACTCATATGACCCTTTTTTGTTGTTGTTGATTTGTTGTGTTACAGACAGGATATATTGAAGAAGAGACTCAGCCGTGATTTTCCTAAGCTAGTGTTCCACACCCCCGCCAAATGCAATACATCTGAAGTATTTTTTGCTGAGAACTTGTCAACGCATGCAGTCTTGGACTTGTTGTCATCTGCCATGTTGCAGACCAGAAAGCACTACAGAGGGTGGTGAGAACAGCAGAGAAGATCACAAGATCAGCTATACCATCCATTCAAGACCTGTATCCATCCCGTTGTCAAAGAAGAGCCATCAACATCATCAAAGACACAACCCACCCCTCACGCGCACTGTTCACCCTCCTACCTTCTGGCAAGCGCTACAGCAGTATGCACTGCAGAACAACCAGACTTAGCAACAGCTTTTTCCCACAAGCCATCAGACTGCTGAAATCACTCCAGAGAACAAGACTGCACTTTACAAGACAGGACTTTATGTCCTGTGAGTTGTGATGTCCTATATACATCTCAGTTATATGTCTTAATTTTTAACTGCACATTTGGAGCTTTGAGAAATGCAATTTCAGTCTGCGTGCAATGTACTCTTGCAGTGCTTGATTGACAATAAAGTTCGCTTTGGCTTTGACTTTTTTACTTTAATCAGGTGCAGAAACGACTCAGTCCAGCGAAATGAGCCAGACAGACAGCGACATGGAAAGAGGGACATCAAAGCAACAAACAACAACAGAGGACACACAGACACTTTACACAGCAGCTTTGCTTTTGATATTTGTATAGTTATTTGTAAATGAATTAATAAATTAATACCTGAATGGTCCTTATCATTGATAATTACAATTATTTCCATTTATTAATGAAAAGGTCAACATGAAAATGTAACCTTATCCACTTGCATAATAGTTGTTCATGCTATACTGTTTGGAATTGATTACATTACAAATAATTGATCAAAAATCATAGCATGAAATGTCACTTGCAAAATTGTGCCTTGTGCTTTAAATAAAGCACTATTTATAATTTATATCTTCCAATCCAGAAATACATGAATGAGCATTATCTTTGATAATTATTATGATATACCCACTTCGAAATGATATTTGGGAGATCGCCTTATGACTTAACAGCACTTGTGGTAAATGCGGCAACGTAATTGCTTTAGAACTGTCACGTGGTGTCGTGTGACGTCAAATAGTCATTCCGCCCTGGGGAAAATAGTTCTTCGGAGAACGTCTCGGTTTTAAACAAATGCACAATATGCAGGAAGCGAAACTTTATCATGACTTGCAATGTAACTGTGGTACTTTTATCAACTAACGGGTATGTGGTGCCGATGCTGTGGAGCGAAACTGAACGATAACGGGGGTCACCTTACGGCCTAAATCGTCTTGTTTCTCATTTCCATCACAGCACGGTTGCAACAGAGGCACTGAAACAAAAGCAACAATTCCAAAACTTGCCTGCACATAAATTGGTGCAAAGCTGCCGGACAAGATGGAATTCCATACATGACATGTTCGAGCGCTTATTGGAACAGAGATGGGCTGTGTGTGCTGTCTTGTCAGACAGGACTGTGACTAAACTCTCTGATGCGCGAACACTAGAGCTGACAGATGATAGCTGGGGTGTGATGGAGGAACTTTTACCCGTACTACACTCACTTAAATGTGCCACCACTGCCTTGTGTGGAGAATCTAATGTGTCCGTTTCAATGATTTACCCAGTGACCGCAACTCTACTCTCTAAACATCTAAAAGAAATCCCAGAAGAGTATCCAAAAGTGACGAATTTAAAAAAAGTGGCTGCCTCCCTGAAACAGCGACTTGCACCTACCGATACTACTAGGGCACGTAATGTTGCATACATAGCCTCATTTTTGGATCCGAGGCACAAGCACCTGAGGTTCGCAACAGATGAGATTAGGAGCACTGTGGAGGCTAAGGTCAGGGACCTCTTGTCTAGCTCTGAGGACGTGGAAGAGACAGAAGATGCAGCGGAGTCAGATGATCATGTACCCACAGAACCACCGGTCAAAAATCCACGAAATGACGACCTGTCTGCGGCAGCAATTGCAGTTCTGTTTGGCGAGGATTACGATGAGGAGAGGGCATCATACACAACTGAACTGACTCAGTACTGCCAGGAGATATGCCCACCGCTCCACTCGGACCCCATGATGTGGTGGAAGGCCAACGAACAGAAGTACCCCCGTTTGGCAAAGTTGGCTAGTGCTTACTTGGGTGTGCCCGCGATGTCGGTGCCATGGGAGCGGGTATTCTCCGCAACTGGATTAATTGTCAGTAGACTGTGCACCCGCCTCCTCCCTGAACATGTGGACATATTAATTTTTTGAACAAAAATTTGCCATAGATCTTTATCTATGACTGCTGTTTAATTATTGTTAGGCCTACAATTCTAGCCTATTACTAGTAAATATTATTAACCTCACTAACGTCAGATGCAGCGTCCCTTGTGCGATGCATCTGACGCGAGTGAGGTTAAAATATTATAGCCGTTCAGGCTGTTTCAGTTGCGCAAAGTTTATTTTCTGAACTTTAATGTAAGTTATATTGTAGGCTATATCTTCAGGCTAACACAGCTGTTTAATTGTTATTACGATTATAGCCTTTTACTGGTAAATATTGTAGCCACCCAGGCAGTTAACAGGTCGTTTCAGTTGCGCAAAGATGTTTCTGAACTTTGATTTAAGATAGGCCTGTGTTGTATAGCAAATCAAAGTCTAATTAAAAGGTAGCCTACTATGCTCACAAGGCAAAAAAAAAAGACTGTTAGCGCTGATGTACATTGTTATGTTACGTTAAACATAGTGTTTGATTGATAAAATAAACACTTTGAAGGTTTACGATGCCTCTTCATTTTTTTCCCATCGTGTGTGTGAGCGTGTGGGGGCGGGGTCGATTTGCGAATAATATTCGAATACTTGTCATCGATTTTCGAATAGTGTTTTTACTAGTGCTGTCAGTTTAACGCGTTAATAACGGCGTTAACGCAAACCCATTTTAACGGCGTCAATTTTTTTAACGCGCGATTAACGCATTTGACCCGCCATTATCAATGGAATGTGAAAAAAAATTATCTCCGACATTCCAACACCTCCCGACGTTTCAGTATGTCCTGTGTTTGTATTAGGCTTGAAGTAGGCCTACTGCTTAGCCTAGGACAGGGGTACTCAACTACAAACTGAAAAGGTCCACTCGCCAAATTTCCAGTGTTTCCAGGGTCTGAGACTTATTTTTTGGGTAATGTCATTGTTAAACTGGGTTCCCTCATACAGAGCGATCGCTATTTCGTTCATACATTCCTTCACAACTTCGGCGTCAAGTGAATGGTTTTTAGTGCGTGCCTAAGACCCATGCCACTCGCAGAGGCGCTTCAATTGTGTGCTCTTGCTGGGTTGCTGACCTATCAGAGTTCGCTATGCTTGATATGATTCTTGCATTTGATTTATTTTTCTGGTTCTCACTATTTTGGGGATATTTCTTTTTAGAAGTGCCCATGCTTTGTTTCATTGTGCTGCTTCACGTTTCCACTTTTGATGACTGCAACCATCTCATTGCATATTAGACAGATTGGTTTAGTGCTCCCTGCAGGCAGCCCAAATGCATATTTGTCTGTCCACTCCGCCTTGAAATCTCGGTTTTCTCAATCCACCTTTAGTTTCGCTCAGTTTCCATAGTGATGATAAACAACTTTGTTTTGAGATTGTGGGAAAATAATGTAGGCTACAACTAGAACTAACATGGCAAATGGACAAATGAAACACTGTGAAAGTATAATTATTAATACTGCTACTTCTTCTACTACTACTACTACTAATACTACTACTACTACTAATAATAATAATAATCTTTATTAAAGACGGCATTGGTGTCGGTCCGGATGACTTCGCGTTTGGGTCCGCATCCGGACCCAGGTCCGCCAGTTGAGTACCCCTGGCCTAGGACCTAGGCTACTCATGCCTACAGTAGCCTACACACGCACTGCACACACGGCACGGCCTGGGTGTCTGCACTCTGCTCTGCTGCTCCGATGTCAGTGAAAACAAATATTTTACCGACACAATCGTTGACGTTCACTCGCATGTTCGCATATTTAGTTTGTTAAATAGCTAGAGGATTGATGTTGTCACTTAGAAATCCCTTCTCTTGAACTGAATACCCCGCAAATAGGCTAATATCTGTTTCAAAATTGCAGCGCGAGTGAGAGAGGTGAAACAGGTCGGAGCGCAAGTGAAAGAGAGAATATTTGTGAGCATCATTTCATGTCAGTGAAGACAAATATTTTACCGACACAATCGTTGACGCTCACTCGCATGTTCGCACATTTAGGTTGTTAACTAGCTAGATGATTAATGTTGTCACTTAGAAATCCCTTCTCTTGAACTGAATACCCCGCAAATAGGCTAATATCAGTTTCAAAATTGCAGCGCGAGTGAGAGAGGTGAAACAGGTCGGAGCGCAACTAACGGTACCTGTCCACTAACCACGTCAACGTTTCTAGCAAAACGCGTGTCCCCTGCGTTGTTTACAGGAGGCGTGTCCTTTCAAATTTCAGTTGGCTGCTCTTTCCTGCTCCTGTTTGGTTGATTCCAACGGCTCAAACACGACGCTGTACTGGCATTGGCTAATAAGGCTGCGTTTGACGCCTTAATTTGCATAATGTTCAGCCGAGCCCAACTTTTGACGTGACGGATGAACGCGCTGCCTTCCCACAATGCTTTGCGGGACGATTTGACGTGCTCCATTGAAAATGAACTGAAATCGCGACGCCGGTTATACTTGACGTGACCAGTGGATCTCCACGGTGAGAGAGAGAATGTTTGTGAGCGTCATTTGATGTCAGTGAAAACAAATATTTTACCGACACAATCGTTGATGCTCACTCGCATGTTCGCAGATTTAGGTTGTTAACTAGCTAGAGGATTAATGTTGTCACTTAGAAATCCATTCTCTTGAAATGAATAAAAATGCGATTAATCGCGATTAAATATTTTAATCGCTTGACAGCACTAATTTTTACCAAAAATTCCCATCCCTACTGAGGACTTGAGGATTCCCCCTTCAAGGCCTCCCCCACCATTAGCACAGTTTCCTCATAGCTATGTGCTTAAGTCTGAGCCTGTTTTTCAGCCATACTCCTACACCTCTTCAGCTCCTTGGTACAGTGCCCCCCAGCCTTTGTGGCCGCAGCCAGAGCCACAACCAGCTCCAAGTCAGTTCAAGCACCCCACTGTGCCTCCCTATTTAGCTGCACCGCCTGTTCCACCTTTCAGTAGTGCTAGACAGCATAGGCCTTACGCTGTTCCACAACCAGCTGTAGCTGCCAGGCCAGGCTGGAGTTCCAGTTTCGCACCACCGCCTCATCCCGGCTACCCACCAGCTACAGAGCCCAGTTATAAAGGCCCTAAACCTCAAATTCCAAAATTTGTGCATTCAGATCCGAGTGAGTTTGCACGACTCCGGATAGCATTGGAGAACCTCCTGCCTCCAGATTCAACTGAGTTGTTCAAATACCAGGTATTGGTGGACCATTTGAAGTTGGACAAGGCACGGCTAATAGCAGATGCTTACCTGAATTCTCCGACCTCATACACAGACACTATGGCAGCTCTCCATGAGAAATTTGGTCAACCTCACCAGCTGGCTTTGAGGAAAATAGCGAGCGTCCTGGACGCACCTGATGTGAGATGCGGCAACACTGCTGCTTTCCAGAGGTATGCCCTACAGGTGCAGTCACTGGTCGGCTTGTTGAAGACCTTGGGGTCAGAAGGTGATGTAGAGTTGCAGTGTGGTTCGCATGTTACACGCCTATTGACCAAACTCCCACCAGAGCAACGTTCAGAGTTTCGGCGCCATACACTGCAGCACTCTGGAGCCACCCCGTCTCTCCATGACCTCTCTGAATGGCTGCGCTATGAATCCTGGTGCCAGAGTTTCGACACCCAGCTCATTGAAAGCCATTGAAACAGGGTACCAATATCCTGCATGGAGCGGGCACCACCACAGAAGCCTCTTCAGAGGGCCAGCAGTCTGAGAAAGAGAATGAGGGAAAGGCGAAAGCCAAACCAAAAGCATACTGCCCCTATTGTAATAATTCAGAGCATTACCTCAGTCAGTGTAGCGTTGTCACAAAGCTATCCACAGATCAGCTGAAACAGTGGATTCAGACTAACAAGCGATGCTGGCGCTGTGCCAGAACCCATCAAGCTGCGCAGTGCAACCTCAAAAAGCCTTGCAGTCTTTGCCAGGGGAAACATCTTCAAGCGCTCCACGAGGTGAATGCCAGACCTGCCAAGACAGCCCCAGAACCTGAGAGCAAAGATGAGCACATGGACGTGGCTTATTCCTCCAACTCTCTGTAACTGGACAGACCTACAGCAGGGACTCGTGTCATGCTGAAAGTGGTACCGGTGATTGTGCACTATGGACGCCAGAGTTTAGAGACCCATGCCATACTTGATGACGGTTCGGAACGGACAATGTTACTACCAGATGCAGCAAAGTCACTGGGTGTTCGAGGAGCCCCAGAAACCCTCCCTCAGCACACCGTCCGCCAGGACATTCAAGTACTGCAAGGTCTCTCTGTGTCTTTCCGAGTCTCGCCATCCACCAACCCTCAGGTAAGCTATACAATAGCAAAGGCATTTACTTCAGATCGCCTCAGTCTGTCGCCACACACCTACCCTCTTGATCAGCTCCAGAAGAAATATAGGCACGTCACTGGTCTCCCTATCGCTCCGTTGAACAATGCTCAACCATTGCTGCTTATTGGATCTGACCAGCCACATCTGATTACCCCCACTGAGCCTGTCAGACTTGCCGCTGTTCATACCAGATTGGGCTGGGTTCTCCAGGGGCCTGTCAGGTTCATGGGGCGGCCAGGTCCCCCACAAGATTGCCTGTTCACCACATCGGTGTCCCTTGAAGAGAGTGAGCTGTTCAAAAATGTCCAGCGGCTATGGCAACTGGACACTGTGCCCTATAGAAGTGAGAAGGAGGTGACCAGATCCAGACAAGATCAAGAGGCACTCAAGCTGTTGGCCGAACAGACAGTACGCACTGAGGTAAAAGTTATCCTTAAGGTACGCCACCCCTCTCTAGCATCATAGAAAAATGCCACATCTCAATGAGAATAAGGAGTCAGTGATGCCCACTTTGCGCAGTACAGAGCGGCGGCTGTTAAAGGATCCCCAGGAGAGCTGAAGCCTACAAGACAGAGATGGAGAAGCTAATCAGTGCAGGAACTGTACAACAAGTCAAAGAGGAGACAAGCCCCACCGGTGAATGCTGGTACATACCGCATCATCTGGTCAGCCACAACAACAAGTACCGCATTGTCTTCAACTGTTCCCATCAGAGCCAAGGCCAGAGCTTGAATCAATACCTCCTGCCAGGCCCCACCTTGGGAGCATCACTCCTAGGAGTACTGCTGAGGTTCCGGGAGCATTCGGTCACGGTGAGTGGAGACATTAAAGGAATGTTTCACTAGGTGCGCCTGCTCCCTGGTGACTGTCCCTTTCTGCGCTTCTTGTGGGGTGACTTGAAGTTGGAGGAGACCCCCAGGGTCTACGAATGGCTTGTGCTTCCATTTGGGACGACGTGTAGCCCATGCTGCGCCACCTACGCTCAACAGCGGCATGTTATCGACAATACCCCAGAGGGTGACCGGTTGCGCTTCTCAGTTGAGCAGTGTTTTCATGTTGATAACTGCCTGCAGAGTGTGCCTAGCCAGATGGAATCCAAAGCTCTTGTGGATGACCTGAGGCAGCTCCTAGCCTCAGCAGGCTTTGATCTCCGTCAGTGGGCCTGTAATGTCCCTGCCGTATTAGACCATCTACCCCAGGAGGCCCGATCCGACAGCCTGGAGCTATGGTTAGCCCAGGATAAAGCAGACCCTCTAGAATCCACTCTGGGACTGAGTTGGCACTGGCAAGCTGACTCCCTTGGGTACAAACGTGGTGGCAACCCAATATGACCCGTTTGCTCTGGTGGTATAAGGTAGCAGAAAACCAAAGATCATCATCCGGCATCTGTGGGACCATCAGCGAGGATGAGACGACCCCAACCTGCCCCATGACCTTCTGAAAGCATGGCGAACATGGGAGGAAGAGCTACAGTTCTTGTCTTCCGTCCACTTACCCTGAGCCTATGTCCCAGCCACTGTAGACCAGCTTGTTGTCAGAAGGGAGGTCCACATCTTCCCTGATGCTTCAGACTAAGCATATGGAGCAGTAGCCTACCTGAGGTGTGTTGATAAGGCCGACCAAGTCTACCTCTCCTTCATCGTGGCACGTTCTAGGGTGGCCCCCAAGCGGCTCCATTCCATACCACGATTGGAATTGTGTGGTGCTTTAGTCGCTGCTCAGCTTGCCAGGGTGCTGGTAAGGGAACTCACTCTGCCCATTATTCAGACCACCTTATGGACGGATTCAACCACCGTACTTACCTGGTTGAAATCAGACTCCTGCCGATACAAGGTTTTCGTTGGGACCAGAGTATCTGAAATCCAAGAACTCACAGAGCACTGCTGTTGGCGCTTCGTGGATTCAGGTAACAGTCCGGCCGATGACCTCACCCGAGGTAGGACATTAAAAGACATGTCCGAGGCGTGCAGATGGTCACAAGGCCCCCCTCCTACTCCAGGATAGAGCAGAATGGCCAGTGAGTCCATCCATGGAACCCCCGTCTGACTCCACAGAGCTACGGAAAGCAGTTTTCTGCGGAGCCACCACTGGCCAAGCTAGTACTGACTGGTCATCCTACAACACCTGGCAGGAACTCCTTGATGCGAAAGCCCAGGAGATCCAGCAGTCTGTGGACCCCAGTACTACTACACCAAGTGCTGAGAGTTATCGCCAAGCAGAGTTCCTTGTCCTCAAGTTAGCCCAGCAGGAGTCCTTCCCAGAGGACTATCAGCACCTGACGGCTGGGAAACCCGTGGATTCTCACAGCCGTCTCCTTATACTGTCCCCTGAGTTGGACAAGTCAACTGCGCTGATCATAGTCGGTGGTAGGCTCAGAAAGGCTGAATTGCTGGATGATTCAGTTGTACACCCAGTAGTTCTGGATCCTTCACACCCTATCACACCATTACTCATCAGTGACTATGATCACCAGCTTCACCATCCAGGCCCAGAGCACGTCTTTGCCTCTGAGAATCCAAAAGGACTCCGCAGAGAGGTGATACGGAAACACCAGTACAAGTGCTCTGCATGTCAGCGATGGAGGGCCAGGCCCACTAATCCTAGAATGGCTGACCTGCCATCCGCACGCCTCCGCCTCTACAAGCCAGCCTTCTATTCATCAGGAGTTGACTGCTTCAGGCCATTTACAGTTAAGATCGGCAGGCACACTGAAAAACGATGGGGAATCATCTACAAGTGTATGACCACTCGAGCTGTTCATCTTGACTTGCTCACACATCTTGATGCTGATTCCTTTCTTATGTCTCTCAGACGCTTCATAGCTCGCCGTGGCACTCCAGCTGAATTGTTGTCTGATCAAGGCACCATTTTAAAGGCGCTGAAAGGGAGCTACGAAGTATTAAATTCATCACAAAAATGTAGTGAAGTAAAAGTGGAAGTAGGAGAAAAAAAAGAATACTCCAGTAAAGTACAGATACTGCATTTTAGGACTGAAGTAGGCTACTTAAGTAGGTCTACTTCGTTACTATACTATTTTATATATTCGGCCACCGGCGAGAGTGCATAACATAACAAATTAACAAACAAACTAAACAAACAAAACACTGATCAAACTGAAAATAAACAGGGGCAAGGCCCACAAACTAGGCAATATAACATACCATCATTAGATCCTCTTGCGTCAGAGGCGAACCCCGACAGTTACGCACGGTAACATAGCCTACTATCGGGCACAACCAAATCATGGTTAACAATCAATTAAGACATTGT
>JAODXP020009034.1:0-12691 GCA_027497455.2 Sardinella longiceps
TGTAACACCCACAAACGTAATAACTTCCCACAAACGTAATAAACCACAAACGTAATAAAAATATGCACTTTTAAAATGTAATAATCCTGCAAACGTAATAATTTCCCATAAACGTAATAACAGTCGCCTACTGTTAACGTAATAAAAAATTTCCCACAAACGTAATAATTATTACGTTTGCAGGAAATTATTACATTGGTGGGAACATGAAAAAACTTATTACATTACCCTCCCATAAACGTAACAAAACACAGATTTGGTGAAATTATTACCGTTTTATCAGATGTAGGACTTATATTTGTCAGTGAACTTATATCTCTAACCATGTAGCCAGCTGTCAGAGCTTAAAACCTGATACAGTGGCATGCTGCATATGTTTATTCCCTCAATTGTTTTTTATATGCAGTTTTTCCTAAAGAACTACCTGACCCGTGGCATTGAGGATGATGACATGTTTATGAACTCTGAGCCTAAATCAAAACTTAAAAAAGCTTAACTTAAAAAAACAATCTTCACTATTTTTTATTTTTATTTTTTATTTTTTCTAAATTTACTAAAGATGTGGACCCTGGACCACACAAAGGCTTCGGCTTGGTACATGTAAACTGTACGAATCTCTGACTTCAAAAATTCCACACAACTCAAATGAAAACTAGATATACCGCATGGCGGTACAAAATATGACCGCCGCTCAGTTCTGCACATTCTCTGCCCTGTGTGTGTGTGTGTGTGTGTGAGACAGTAGGCCTATCATCCCAAACCAGTAACCCTTCACTTAATAGCACCAACTACAGGTCAATGGTTGTACACTGTACAGTCATTAAATGTACATACAAATTCATTTATTTTATAGCCCCCCATGGATGAAATTCCACAAAACGTGACATATTCCCACAAAATAACTGAAAGGAAAATAAAGGTCCGCAACACTGTTTGATGCTCCCAAGAATTCAATAGCACTACGTGCTAGTCTAGTTGTTGTGCTATTAAATTCTTGGGGGCATCAAACAGTGTTACGGACCTTTATTATGACCGCCGCTGCGTAGCAAGCGCAGCGGTCATATAATGATTGTCAAAGTTTTTTTTTTTTTTTCTCCCGTCATCTACTTCCTGAATTTTTGGTCAACGATTCCCGGGACACCGTAACCCCGGGGCACATGAAACTTGGTGGGCATGTAGCCCCAGTAGACTTTTACGGAAAAATTTAGTTTGGTCCCTGGGGGCCACTCCATCTTTGCGTGGCCCCCCTGTGAAACCCAAAAATGCAGTTTTCCTAAAAAACTACCTGACCCGTGACATTGAGGATGCTGAAATTTTTATGGAATGTTGGTCTCAAGAGCCCACATCAACTTAGCTTATAAACAGTCATTTGTGATTTGCACCCCCATGGTAAAAAATTAAAATGCAATATTATACTACTTTAATTGCCCCTATCTTTAGATCAGATGTTATAAACTGCACCAAATTTAATGTGTATGATGAACCTGACATCTTGTGGGAATATGTCAAGTTTTGTGGAATTTCATCCATGGGGGGCTATAAAATAAATGAATTTATATGTACATTTAATGACTGTACAACCATTGACCTGTAGATGGTGCTATTAAGTGAATGGTTACTGGGTTACAAAATGATCATTTACATCATATGTGCTCATATATAACTACATATACACAAGCACACATGCGCACGGGTACACACACACAGACACACACACACACAGTACATACTGTACACACAAGCACACATGCGCACGGGTACACACACACACACACACACACACACATACACACACACACACACTCTTATACTTGTACACAAAAGCAAACTCACTCATGCAGACACACATTTATAACATGAGAGAGATACAAACAAGTTGACAGGCATCATATATGCAGAGAATGTGCAGAACTGAGCGGCGGCCATATTTTGTACCGCCATGCAGTACATCTAGTTTTCCTTTCAGTTATCATATGTTTGGTCCAGCACCTGTGCCACCGATGTGTGTGCATTCTCTGACTTTTTTTATATTCCCACAAGATGTCAGGTTCATCATACACATTAGATTTGGTGCAGTTCATAACATCTGATCTAAAGATAGGGGCAATTAAAGCAGTATAATATTGCATTTTCATTTTTTACCATGGGGATGGCAAATCACAAATCACTGGTTATAAGCTAAGTTGATGTGGGCTCTTGAGACCAACATTCCATAAACATTTCATCATCCTCAATGCCACGGGTCAGGTAGTTCTTTAGGATAAGCTGCATATAAAAACAATTGAGGGAATAAACATATGCAGCATGCCACTGTATCAGGTTTTAAGCTCTGACAGTTGGCTACATGGTTAGAGATATAAGTTCACTGACATATATAAGTCCTACATCTGATAAAACTGTAATAATTTCACCAAATCTGTGTTTTATTACGTTTATGGGAGGGTAATGTAATAAGTTTTTTCATGTTCCCACCAATGTAATAATTTCCTGCAAACGTAATAATTATTACGTTTGTGGGAAATAATTTATTACGTTAACAGTAGGCGACTGTTATTACGTTTATGGGAAATTATTACGTTTGCAGGATTATTACATTTTAAAAGTGCATATTTTTATTACGTTTGTGGTTTATTACGTTTGTGGGAAGTTATTACGTTTGTGGGTGTTACATGTGTTTAAAAACCTAGTAAGTTGGTAATGGAATTGTTGTATAAAAGCAATATCACACTCGTGGTCCTGATGTTGTTGGAAGAATATCATCACTGTATGGTTGCCTGCGGCTTTGTGCCTGCGGCTTTGTGCATACGGCGAACAACACACAGTGACGATATTCTTCCAACAACATCACTCCCACTCGTGTGATATTGCTTAATTATAGGCCCATTATAAGACGTAGGCCTCGGCATGTTAAAAAAGTAACCTAATGGCCCTCATGGAATTTTCTTCATTTGCCAGTTAAAAGAAGGCCTACTGCTGTTGCCAATTATGGGATACGGAGTAGGCCTATGACTCAATGGGTGGTTAGAACTTAAGTAAGGGATAGGCTAATGTAACCTATTGTCCGCCGGCCATAGGCCTAGAGAAAAATATTTCCCGAGAGGAAGAACCGGAGACCGACGGCGCAGCCAATGAATAAAAATGGCCAATGAATGAATGATAGGCTACGGAAATTGTTTAAACGGACACAAAGTGTCATTGTATATGTATAATATCTAGTCTTTCTTTTGCCATACATGAAATAAAATTCGTCACATGAAAACAACAACAAGAAAAAAATGTCCAAAGAAAACATACAAGAAGTGAAGTCAGTGCACTGTTCTAGGGCATACAGGGCAATAGTGATCCAATGGCCATTTTTGGGCCAATGCTGTCATCATTTTCTTAAAGGATAATGAGCTAGTCCAAATAAATCTCTGATGTACATGCAATGGGTCCAACTTACAGAGTTATTTTAGCTTGCCATGAAGTTATTATTTAAAAAAATCATGGGCAGCTGCCTATAGCCAAAAATGACTGAGCCATTTTTTGGTCCCAGTCCAGGATGCTTGCTATGCCATATACCTAGATTTTAGATCAATTGTCTGTAGCCTGCTATTTCCAACTAAATCTTACTACCGGTAGCCTATTGCAAAATGTCCAATGCAGCGACTTGGGTTCACTGCCACCATGCATCTCAGTTCAGGTTTATTTGTCATATGCATATTAGTACAGGTACAGTACCACAGCAATGAAATATAGTGTGCCTTGGCACTCTCTCCGCAATAATAAATAGCGTTAAGAAAACTATAATACAATTTGAAAGGAAACCATATAAAAACATTGGAAGTCATATAAATAACATTTTAAGAAAAAGACTAGCAAACCTCATAGCTTAACCACAGCCCTACTTCCAGATGAACTCTCATTTATAAGCCTTATTACATGGGGGTAAAAACTATCCCTGAAACGGGACGTGCGTGTTGGGAGACTCTGCAAACGCCTCCTTGATGGAAGGTAAGAAAAAAATGTATGAGCAGGATGGCTAGGATCCTGCAATATTCTTCCCACCTTCTTTATACTGCATTTACAGTAAATGTTTTGCAGGGGTTCAAGTGGAACACCAATAAGCAACCAATTTGAAGCAGTTCCACTCTTGCTAAAAGGTTTAAATCCTGTGTAGTAGCCCTGCCAAACCACACTGAGATGTTGCCTGTCAGTATGCTCTCAATAGTACAGCGATAACAATTCAGGAGTATGTTGTGGGACATGCCCTATTTCTTTAGACACCTCAAAAAATAAAGTCTCTGCTGTGCCTTTAATGGCACAGGTGATGTGGAGGGACCATGAGAGTGTGTCTGAAATGTGGATACCTAAAAACTTGAAACTGCTGACAATTTCAACTGGGGAGTTGTTAATGTGAATGGGAGTGGGTGTAGATTTGTTCCTCCTGAAGTCTATAATGACCTCCTTAGTTTTCCCAACATTGAGGGACAGGTTGTTGTTGACACCATATGATTAGGTTACTCACCTCATCCCTGTAGGCTGTTTCGTTATTGCTGTCAATGAGTCCTATCACTGTAGTGTCGTCTGCAAATTTCACAATACAGTTAGTTGGATGTTTTGCAACACTGCTATCTCACACCAGGCTTCCACCAGCAAACCCTGTAAATAAATGCTGAATGAATGAATAATGAATGATAAATCTAATTTAAAATGATAGGACTGATTCTCAACCATAGTCCTGTTGTTCCATTTCACCACCTGCTAGTGGCACTGTCTTGCCTCAGGTCTTTCGTGGGAGATAGCCTCAACCACTCCCATATCCCCATGCACATACTGTATGTCACATGAAAAACAGAAATGTTTTCAATAAAACAATAAGCTACTTCTCATTATAATTGGTATAATATTATTATGAGCAAAATATCAAGTTTTGCCAAAGATTTAAGCCAGCATGTCTTAGATAGCCAAGTAGCCTATGTAATTAAGAATTGTTTTTAACTGTATTGAATTTTCAACAGTAAGCTCTCATTAAGTGAATAGGCTTATTAATTTCCAAATTTAAGTTTTGTAATTTTTGTACTTTACTTTTGTAAAGATGTGCTTTGTAAGCGTAGAGGGAGGACGCAAAGACGGAAGTGAGCTTATATAAAGTAATGCACCGAGTTGATTCGCTACTCATCAGTGGCTCCAAACCAGCACCAATGTCTACAACTGTCTACAACAATGTCCATCCACAGCCAGAGCAAGATCTGGTTTACTCTCAAAATAACTATGACATGAGATTGCAGAAGCTGGAGGAACGACTGAAAATACTTTCACGTCTTGTCCTAGTGGTCCTCTGTGGACTCCTTGTTGGGGTTTGTATCTTCTGTCGCCTATCCACCACGACATTAAACAACACACCCGTGAGTATTTGTTCAGAAGCATCATCTGTTCTCTCTGTCGCTCTGCACATTTCTATACCACAACATTTCACAACTCATCTATGTGATTGATTGTGCAGAATTGTCTTATTGTACTATTACAGTGGTTCTCAAAGTGTGGTTCGGGGACCACTGGTGATCTGCCAGCAAGCTCAAGTGGTCCGTGAGGGGGTTTCCAAAAAATATGTGAATTTAGTCTGTATTTCTCACTAACATTATCTGAAGGCCAGAGAGGAGTTGTTCAGTGAATACTATGTGGCAGACCTGTAATTTCTGTTAAAAACTTCAAGCTATCTATCTATCTGCCTATTGATTTGGTTAAAGGGTAGTAATACATGACTTGGAGAGGGGGCACGAGGGCAGGTGGTCCCTGAAAAACATTTTTGGGCAAAGTGGTCCAACGGTCTGAAAAAGTTTGAGAAACACTGTACTATTACTACTACTACTAGGCCTAATACTACTACTACTACTACTACTACTACTACTAATAATAATAATAATAATAATAATAACAATAACAATAATGACCTAGTTTATCACTTTTACAGCAGTATACATAAAGTCGGATGAGTCTTTGGCGTGATCACATTTTGGTTAGAGTTTCTGATGCTCCGGATATCTACTGCTAACAATTCTATATTGTACTGAACTCTCCAACACTCCTTATTTACATATGTGTTTAATTATTTATGTGCATGTAGCATACGTACATTAGTTCACGTTAGACTGTGTTCTTATCCTGTTTGCTCTCATTTGTTTACCAGGCTGTGGTGTTCCATGCACAAAGTGCCTCTAATGGTAAACCACATCTCTCATCTCATTTTTGAATTTAGGTTATGGTTTTTAGTCAAGGCAAGCCATACATGCATGCACAAATGCTTTCTTTGTCTCTTTCTCTCTCACACACGAACATACATACACACACACACACACGCACACACACACACGCAATAACAAACACGACTGAATAACTGAAAAATAACTCACAGATCAGCTAGTGAGGAAATGAGTTGACTTTCTACATCTTGTGCACAGAGCGTGTGAGGCCAACATGCCTTACAGGGACCCTTAAATAGGGGTGTACAATTTTTTGCCTAAGACTTCATAGTTACCTCCGCCAAGGAGGTCACAGTATGTTTTCGCTGGTGTGTGTCTGTCTGTCTGTGTACAACATAACTGGAAAAGTACTGCATGGATTTGGATGAGATTTTCGGACAACGTGTGTATTGGACGAGTAAGAACTGATTCGATTTTGGTGGCGATCGGTGATCCAGAACACCATCTGTGACCACATTGTCTTTCGGAGGTCTGCGCTCTCTGAGCGCTTTTCTAATTCATCCTTCAGTCCTCCGTACATCTTTAAAGAAGAAAGTATAGAAATGCTCCCAGGAATTTGCCATTGACAAGTTGTCTCCCATCAGTGGCTGTGTGTGTCTGCTTACAACACAGCCAACTAATGCAGGTGTAGGAGCCTAAATACAGTTTATTTAAGTTAAAACATATTTAAAAAGAGTACAATTTCATTAAGGATAAATATGATGAATAAATATGATAAATATGACACGGCAAGGAGATTGGAGCGATATAGTTTTTTGACCTCTCTCTCCTTAACTCTTTCGAAACCTGTGAAAGATAATTTATGAACATCTTTATTTCATTTTTGTAATCTTGCCTTGAAAGTTTCAAGTAAACAGTTAAACTATAGTGGACTCGTGGAATCCTTCTAAGTTTTGGATGAGAGAATTTGAGTGTCAAGCTAAATCTCCAATAGGAATATAGGAAACCACAGCAGGGCTTAAATAACGGGTTTAAACAATGGACACATTTTTTCGCAATATTTCCAATTATTGGTTATTAAGGTTAGTTAGCAGAAAACCCCAAATAAAAAGTATAACAAGGCATAATAGGCCTGCCCTACACACACTCACACATGCACACAATGTTCAGAGTTAAGTCTTTTGATGTGATGATTACTGAGAATATAATCTTGGTTGCACTCAATCTCAAACAAAATTCTCAGATCACTGAGAATGAGTGTTTTCAGTCTTCACCTATGGATTAAATTCAGAATTTAAGAATATAGTATATAATTTATTCTTCTAATATCTGCCAATGTCTACATTTTTATTTGCCTTTATAGAAACATCCCTCGAAATGCCTGATGAGATTTCTACAGAGAGAAATAAGCCAGACAGGAAGCCAGCTGCTCTACTTTTAAGTGGGTTGAACATACACACACACACACACACACACGCACACGCATGCACGCACACAGACACACACACACACACACACACACACACACACACACACACACACACACACACACACACACACACACACACACACACACACACACAATCTTGTCATTCTCCACTGCCACTGATGTGACACTGCTGGGATCTCTGTTTGGATGAAAATCCCAACTCTGATTATGGTAACTTTTCAGGTAATCAGAACCCAGAAATCAATGGAGTTCTCCAGTGGACAGCAGCAGGGGATGGTTTTCTCCATGAGATGGACTACAAGAACGGGTCCCTGATTGTTCGTCAAGAGGGCTACTACTTCCTGTACTCCAAGATTGCCCTCTCAGAGACCCAGTGTGATCTAGTCAAGCACACAGTCATGAGGACCACACAAAGATATAACCTTAGACCTATGGACCTTATGCAATCAGTGAGGTATTTATTTTACATTTACATTTACGCATTTAGCAGACACTTTTATCCAAACACAGTCTTACAAGGAATAATAAGTCTTGAAAATTAATGAAATCAGTCAGGTACTATCTATCTATCTGTCTGTCTGTCTGTCTGTCTGTCTATCCATCCATCCATCCATCAGTCCGTCCATCTGAAAATAGTAATTTGTACAAAATAGGTTTGTGAAGTTTAAACATCATCAGGACTATTTTTCACTTGGATACATCCCCCCCCCCCCCCGCCACCCACCCCCACACACATACACACACACACACACACACACAGGTACCGGTGTCCTAAGCCGAAAAGCAACCAGGGGAACCCTGATCTAAGCAGCAGTTACCTGGGAGGGGCGTTCCACCTGTTTGTAAACGACTCCATCTCTGTGATGCTGAATGGGAAGATAAAACAAGGAGGAGGAGAGAACTTCCTTGGAGCTTTCATGCTTTAAGGACACTTCAGCAAATCAACTACAGCAGCATTGATGTGGGTACTGAGGGTCGTTTGGAGACAAATTACAGCAGATATTTAAATCATGTGGTTTTAACTAAATCAGATAGAAGAAAAATACTGTTAATTTAGTCAAAGGGTCAGGAAACTTTTTGTCTGAGAGCCATGAACGCCACATACTTTACAATTTAATTCCATGAGAGCCATGTCAGAGACATGTCTTTTATTCAGTTGATTTTCTTCTCTTTATTTGAAAAATCATTAAAAAGTTCAATGGCAACATCAAGCATGAGTGTTTTTCCATACTACCCATCTGTGAATGGTCACCTTGGACTGAAATAGATATATGAATGGATTGAAATAGTCTACATGAGAATGTTTTATATTTTTAATGTTATCATTCTTTTTATTAAAGATTTGTCTGTGAGCCAGATGCAACCATCAAAAGAGCCACATCTGGCTCATGAGCTGATAGGTTCCCTACCTTCCCTGTGCATGTGTGTGTTTGTGTGCACAATTTATGTGCTTGATTGTGTGATCAATCTCGTCACTTATTAAAGATTTAAAACTTTTGAAGACATTTTGTCTTTTCAAATATCGTTTATTCAGTGATATCAAATGAAAGACAAGATAGACTTCTCCAGTAAAGATGGTTTCTTTCCTCCATGAGATGGACTACAAGGGTAGGCAAGAGGGCTACTACATCCTGTACTCCAAGGTTGCCCTCTCAGAGTCCCAGTGTGTGCTAGTCAAACACACAATGTTAAGGACACAATGTTAAGGGAACAGACGATACTCTAGGCCAGGGGCAGAGCTAGGTTACCTCACTCACGTCAGATCATGCGCTACGTAACTTTCGTAAGGCACTTCCGCGCAACGATCTGATGTTGAAGCCCATCAGAGAGATTTCAAGCCATTATTCTCTAACCGGACCAATCAGGGCCGCTGGCTGCTGTAGAGGGCGTGACGTAGCGAAGAAGCAACTGTTTTGAATCCAACCAATCCAACAAACGTAACGAGCGTCTTCGGTTGGTTTCGATGTGGTTGGCTGCAGTGTACGTCAATTAAATTGATGGACAAGCCGTTTGCCCAGTTAGATTCAAGGATTTCTGGCTCCTGAAATAATTCGTCTATCGCTGAATATCAGATGAACGCGCGTAGCGCTACATCTGACGTGAGTGAGGTAAAGAGCTAGGCACAAATACATCAAAAACTATTTTGTTAAAAAACTACAAATACTTGTTCAATGTGTGAAATGTAACAAATTAAATTATAAATTACTGGTGTGGAAAATGTATTTCATTAAAATACAAGTAATTTGTAATTTGAAAATACAAAAATATGCACACCATAACAAAACGTCTTTTTTTTTTTTTTTTTGAAGAAATGTCAAAACGTCTCACACAATGGTGACACTCCATCACCTGCAAGTTACTGCTACATATACTGTTTTCATTCAGAACACAAACTCCTGTGCAAAACAGACAATTCAGGCTGTTGTAGAAAGAACAATTAATACTGATAAAAAATAACACTTTTGTAACTTTACTTGAAAAAATCAAATGCACTGATCAAAAAAATCTAAAGCTATCAGTGTGCTATTTCAAACTGAGGAGCACGAGAAATACAAAAAAATGGATTCAAACTAGCACAAGTTGTATTAGACTGCTTTGAAAAAAAAATATCGTTCCATGACCTCGAACACCAGAGCAGACTAGTGTCTTATCTTGTTCTGTCACTGGAGGAAAGCTGCAACCGCACTCTGTAGGGCGTAGCTACGGAAATCTCATGCGAAATCTCACATTTCTAACTGGGTGCGTCACATGATTTACATCTGACCCAAACATTTCCACTGGTGATTGGCTTGTCTTTGACTGAGTAAAAAATAAATAAATAAATAATAATTAAAATACTTAAGCATTTGAAAAACACAAAATACAGTAGCCTATGTGAAAATATTTTATTACAAACTACATTTAATTTTTTCCAATCTTTAAATTCCAATTATAAAATAAAAGTATTTAAATACGTATTTTAAATACATTTGATTAAACTGTAGCCAGGATGTTTTCAACAGTAGGCTAATTCTTTATAAATGCTATTAGAATGAGCCAAATTTAAAGTTTTGTCAAAGATGTACTTAAGTGTAGAGGGAGGAACATGCAAAGACGGAAGTGGGCTAATATCATCTAGCCTACTATGAGTAAAATTTGCTTGTTCAAACAGTCACATATGAAAACATCCAAGAAAAGAAGTCAGTACTCTGTTCTACATGTACTTCCCCTGGATGTTTGGCTTGGGGAATATAGACATGACATGGCAATAGAAAACTCAGCTTGATCGCCTATGATCGCCTATCATCCTATCCCTGACAAGGCCTCCACCAGCAACACTGTAGGCTACTGTAGGCCCATCTTAGCAAGTCCTCATTAGAATAGGCAAAATTTCAAGTTTTTTGAAAAAGATGTAAGATACTAGAGGGAGGATCATGCAAAGACGGAAGTGGGCTAATATAATGCACTATGAGTTGATTCACTGCTCACACACAACTTCCTGTCACCAGTGTCTCCACACCAGCACCAATGTCTACATCTGAAGTCCGTCCAAACCCAGAGGAGCGTCTGGTTTGCTCTCAGAGGAACTATGACATGAGATTGCAGAGGCTGGAGGAACGACAGAAAATACTTTCACGTCTGGTCCTAGTGGTCTTCTGTGGACTCCTTGTCGGGGTTTGTGTCTTCGGTCACCTTCTCACCGCACCATTCAACTACACATCAGTAAGTATTTCATCATCATCATCATCATCCTACAGCCTGCTGCTGTTAATACTGCCACTTCAATTAAATAATAATTATAATAATAATGATAATGAAAAAATAATTATTAGTAGTACAATCATAAAACGATTGCAATAATAGAAATAACTAGATAAGCAATTGGAGACTGCATACCTCATTCAAGGCAATAACCACTAGCCTAACGCAAAATAAATTCCCAGACGGTAGAACTGAGACCACCAGATCACCACCAAAATTTACTGTCCATTGTTCTAACTGTGAATTTGCACCAATTTGGTAGAATGAACCGATTATTGTCCCATTACTGTCCCATTCTCATTTTTTTTTTCTTCTTTTGTGGCTAGGTTGTGATGGGGCCTACACACAGTAACTCAGGTAGGCTACCACATTAATCTCTGATTTAGAATTAACTTCATGGTTTGAAAAGCGTACAGGACAGGTATTGTGAGGGGTTCTGCTTTTTAATCAAGGCATGTATGAATACGTATGCTCTCTTTCTCTCTCTCTCTCTCTCTCTCTCTCTCTCTCTCTCTCTCTCTCTCTCACTCTCCCACACACACACACACACACACACACACAAACAGAGATGGCAAAAGTACAAATATCCCAAGTCTCAAACCAGTAGCCCCACTTTTCTTCAGAGGACATGTTAACATGCAGGGTTAAAAGGGGGGGATTCGTATTTCATGAATACAACAAATTTGATAAATCAGTAATATAACGTAAATCACCTTGGCTAAATTATTCTGTTTTGGGAAGGCTACACGGGCTGGATTAAATAGCTCAATGCGGCTCAGGCCGCATTTGCCCAGGCCTGAGGCCTACATTAGAACTTATTGTCAGCATTCTTTTCCTTATTGACAATTTCTAGAGCAAAGTCATTAATGTGGCTTAGTCTAGTACAGTGTTTCTCAAACTGTGGGGCGGGCCCCACTGGTGGGGCGCAGACACATGTCAGGTGGGGCGCGAGACATCTCTTTGTGATCGACCAACGTCACACCATGCCCCCCAAATTCACAGCTTTTTGTCAGATATGCGCATGTGACAGTAGCTTTCTAAGCTTTCTAACGGTGTTATTTGCTAGTTGCTGTGAGGGGTTCCAGAGAAATTTGGCTTTGAATTAGTAACATGAAAATTCTAACAGTGACAAAAATCCTGTACTTTCAAATTATTCCTTGCCACGATACATGTAGGCCTATTGTGCGCAAATTGAGCCTTCCAGTTGGGGCGTGAAAATTCTCTGCCTTCCAAAGTGGGGAATGACAGAAAAAGTTTGAGAACCACTGGTCTAGTACATAAATGGGTATTTTTTGTTAATGATTTTGTATATCAATTA
>JAODXP020009035.1:0-12218 GCA_027497455.2 Sardinella longiceps
TTGGAGCTGTTAGCATCAATAGCTGAGAAAAGGACCCTCAGCCAACGTATTATAATTACGGACAATGAGCACTACTCCATACACAGCATGTTACAAAGCCAGAAAAGCCAGTCTCTGTCCTTGTGTGTGTTGAATGTACTGTAAGTGTCTAAAGAGCTACGGGATGACAAAATTTCCTTACGGACCATTAAAGTATATATCTCCATTTAACTTGAATGAGACTTCATTGTGCTTGCACAAAATATTTCTGAAGCATATTCTTGCATTAGCTGTCATATTAAGGAAAAATACTGTTTTTGCAGATACATCACCATAGAATGGCAGTAGAAATACCTTTGTATGTTTGGATAAAGGGGGTTGCCTGAATGGTTGTATAAGAATCATTGTGAGATACTACTTAGCCTAATAAAACATGTCATTAATTTTTGTATTTTATTCAATATGGGTTTTTGAAAGCATGCAAAAGCTGTAGCACATTCTTTACGTTGCTCTCCATGGTGCTGAATGTTTAATCAAGTAGGAGGGGATGTATAGCCAGCTAACAGGTCCTAGTTTGTGAGTTTAGTAGTTCCTCCTCCCATCATCCGGTTTTATTTGGCATTTTGTAAAACCCATTAACTTCAGACTCAGTGTGAGATCACTTAACTAAACCATGCTAAAAATAAAGGAATGCCGCCACCAACTGGCAGAATCTTCTAAACACCATAAAATGAGACAGAAATGGTATTCTGCTCAGAAATTTGATTTGGAATATCAGGGAACATCACTAACCACGTGCACATGATTTGCATGTGTTTTAAAATGTGTTTTAATGACAGGATTTAGAAAGCGCATAGATAGCCATTCTGAAGCAGACATGAGTGAATCTAAATTAGCCAAGACAGGATCAATGGTCAACATTTTGTGTCAACCATATTTCATCCTAAAACCCCAAATAGTTGGGAGGGAATTTGTGAAGATTATTTACCAGATATCATTTTTACATTCAAACTGAAGTTGGATCAACAATCCAACATGGCAGAGCTAACTCAATGTTGGCTTTTGACAACATGGGCTTTGTGAGCAGAAAGCGCGTTATTGATGTATCGTGTAAGCAAGTTTACTTTCAGTGAGGTAACCAAGGTCCCCACTGAGACAGAGACTTTTGTGATGTTGAATTTGACTAAGCTATTTTGAATATTTCAAAATGTTTTATTGAAGTTTGCTCCAGAGGATGAGGCCATGTGCATTCACATCAGTCGTGGTATATTATTACAAAGGAAATGTTTATTACAAAGGAAATGTTCAAAAACTAATGTAAGCTTTCCTTATTGGACACAACACTGAATCTATCACTAAGCCTGTTGTGATATTATGTAAATCTGTTCTATGTAAATGTCAATTATTATCATTCCAGTAAATGCACCAGGGCAACCCCAAATTAAAAAAAAAAAAATGTATACGTAAATTCAAGTAAAAAAGAACTTTTGTAATAGAAAGAAAACAAATTGATCACATTCTATTTGGAATCTGTCGAAGAAGTAATCAGTCAACAACTAACTTTTTCACACTCACTAACCCTCAGTGGCAATAGTCCATTGCTACGACCTGGCTCAGGGCCACAACATAAAGATGGATACCGACAACAAATGTAATGGTTAACCAAATAAATATTTATTAAAAGTCACCAAAAGTCGATAAATAGAAAGATGCAGTGCTAGAGTGTGTGAAAGCATGATGTGAACAATAGAGCGAGAAGGTGCAAATGGGAGAGAGTAGAGAGAGATTGCCAAGGTCCCTGTAACAGAGACGTGCAAGCAGAAAATGTGTCAACCAGGCATGGACTGGCCATAGAGCATACAGGGCAATGCCTGGAGTGTCATTTTTGAGGCGGGGCAGTCATCATTTTCTTGAACGATATTGGTCCATTTAAACCTCTCATGTTCATTCAATGTGTCCAACTTTTAGCCAAAGCAGTATGGTCACTGATCTGGATCATCACCAAAATGTTTGTTCTTCCTTGGGTAAAGGGTTCCTTCCTAACCCTAGGCAAAGACACACCTCTGACACGCATCAGAAACTTTTTGTTGTAAAGTTGTTAACAAGCATACAAACAAACAGACAAACAAACAAATTCACATGAAAACATAATCCTTTGGCTGAGGTAATAGAATCATAGTGGGGCACCACGACCACTTTACTTTTCTTAATGCCAGTGTTAATCCTGCAGGACATTTAATTGCTTGCTGTATACTTTCCTTTTATATAATGCACTTTGTCAATTTGTGGTCCACATAACAATTCAGCTCTGCATGATATACTGTATATGCACACAGGTCTCCAGGGTGATTCCCTCCAGTGTAAAAGGGGAGGAATTGCATCCACCAAAGCAAATAATCAATGAGTATTTAACAAGGTCAGTGACATTGAAGCACATTAACTACAGTAAATACACTTGACAAAATTACATTGATGAAATACAAAGATAAGAATAATGCAAAAATAACAGAAATACAAGTACAAAATCATAATAGGCCTGACTGACAAATAATAAAAAGGGTATTGCATAAGAACAGAATAATGTTTTAAGTAAAATAGTGTATAGGATAAAAAGAAAATCATATAATAAACTTTTGTAGGCTAGTAAAACATTTAATTGAATAATTTATCAACAACAACTTTATAGGCTAACTAAACTTATGCATATTCTTCTACAACAATATAAGCTTCCTTATGAATAGACAGTAATCTCATGGGTTCAACATTTCTCTGGTAACTGCATTATAATTCCACAAAAACATACCAACAAAGATGGAAATTGTCACTTCAACTGTTGGCTACACTTGCTGAAGTTTTGTTTTCTTTATGTCTCTTATGACAACAGAAGAACAGAGCGCTCAAGATGTCTTTAGTATCTCTTCTCATTAATAAATAAAGGAGAAAGTCGAATTGGGGGTTCAGCGCAATAAGAATGTCAGCAGCATACAAAAAATATAACCACATGTTAAAAGGTATAAAATCTGTTAATCCATCTATCCCCCCCAACACATAAGGCAAGAATAAGACGGTGTAAATGCAAAGAACTAGCGCCAGGATCCCCATAATCCGTCTCTGGTCCTGGCGAGGCACTGACGTGTTCCTGGAGAGGGCCCTCCATGTCCCCACAAAAAAGAATACCACCAAAGGATATGGGAGAAGCAAAAACAGGAGTGCAAAGATTGGAAAATATTTAGAATTAGAATGCCATGTGATGGTCATGATAGTAAAAGTAATGATCCAAACTGTGACAGACACACAGACTTTCTTGATTGTGTTGATGTTTCTATACCAAACTGGATAAGCAATCATTACATATCTCTCTGCAGATATACACACCATGAAGCAAACGTTAATTAACACACCAATAATGTAGATTAAATCTGTGAGCAAATAAAATATGCGGTTGCATTCTCTTGTTTTAAAACAAAGCAAATTTCCAGAAATGTGAATGACTTTGGTAAATGTTTGAACGATGTCAGAGATGAACAGGTTTATAACATATACAGAAGCACATTGACCTGTTTTGACCAGAGAGTATAACCCATACACGCTAAAGCACATTCCCAAGAATACAAGGATGAGGATGACACATTCAATTATCATAAAATCTGTATTTATATTCTGAGTTAAATTATCATCCTCGAAATGAGTATTGTTGTTTTCAAAGTCAGATATGTTGATATGCATGTGTGTATGAGGTGTAGTGTTTGTAGATCTCTGGTTGTAAGATGCCTCCATTTCAGTTGGATCTTGCACTGTTTGTCCCTAGAACATTCAATTGAGAAAAATTGATAACAATTTCACTATTTAATCCTTAATTTTCCCAATTTTCCCATTAAGTTTTACTTAAAAGAGCCCATAGTTCAAACTGCTGCATCATAAACCTGGACTGAGAGCACTTTTCTTAATTTTAAGTCATATACTAAATACACTCTTACTGTATAAAGAAGGAAAGAGAAAAACATTGTGATCTCACCTGAAGAAGGATATTTCAACTCTTACCGATGAAAGTGTCAGTATGCCAATTTCAGGGCAATTCTGCAATTCCTTAATAATAGCACATCCACACCCCTAACTAATTTGTCAGATCTTATTTTCACTTCATCTGACAATGTCAGTCTGTCAGCTTTCTTGTAAACTTCTTTAGTTCAGCTCACTTTAATAATTAACCAACTAGTTTGCATATTACAAACAGATCATGATAAGATCAGATCACAGGATGGTGGTGTGTGCATCCATTTCAATTGGGGTTTGCAAATTACTGCACAGGAAATGTTGAAAAAGTAATGGACACTTTGTTCATCATGTGTGGAGTTATATTGAATTACTGTAATATAATATATAAACTGTGATGTGATGTTAATTTGTGTCAGAGTTTAAGATTTAGCTATGAAATATCTGTTTGTTTACAAAAATACTTTCACAGGCATTTCTAGCTTTTATTGATAGCCCAGCAAATGGAGTAGAGTGATGGGGTGCAGGGGTTGAGTGGCAATCTGCAACACGCATTTAGGCTGGTCCCTATCCATCTAAAAGTATCTCAGAAAAACCTTACTTGCATGATATATGTCTACCATCTTCTGAAGGAAATATTTTCAAATAAAATTGCTGATCATAGTTATTATAATAAGTGCTGAGCACATATAGGCCTAATGCTCCACTAATCATACAACACACATTTGTGATGTTGTCACCCCCACACACTCATTGGTCATTTTCTTTCTTTCTTTCTTTCTTTCTTTCATATTTTGTATTTCAGCAATGAGACTTTGTCCAAACACTATTACTAATCATATATATATTTTTTTTGTTTTATTCTCAATATTGTCAAAAGAACATGGCCTGCTGGGAAATGCATTTGTAGGCCTAATCATTTCAGGTCGCCATGGCTTACTCATTAATGCTAGTATTCTTTCCTGAGTCTCACAGCCAACATGTTTGTTAGGCCTTCTTTAGCTATGCTGTTTAACAGCTAAGAAAAGAAAGAGCTCAATGCAACTCCAAATAGGCAAATAGTGTAAAACCACCTTGTCCAGCTCTAGTAGGCCTAGCAATAGCAATGTCAATGATATGCTAAAGTTACTGCTAACGTCAACACAAGGCTGAAGTTATGAGGATCTGTGAGTGTAGCTTTCATCTATATTTGCAACTGATAGGCTTATCGGTTTCTGGAGAAAGGGCTGTTGTGCCAGGAGTGTTTTCTGTGTTTGATTTCGCCATTGTTGTGTGCTGTGGTTGTCTGTTCAGGTGAATGGATTATTTGCGTTCTGTAGGCTAGTGTGTTAGGGATGCAAATAGTGCTGTGCTCTGGCTTCACCTGGACAATAAACTTTATTGAATAGTAAACACAGATGCTCTCTACAAGAAAGGGTAGTCGACTATATTTCCCAGGAAGGGAAATATACAACATCTGCTTCAAACTCCTACTGATGTTTTACCAGTCTGTCATTGCCAGTGTTCTCTTCTATGCTGTGGCATGCTGGGGCGGTAGTGCTATGAAGGCTATGTCTATATGGCTATAGACAGAATGGTGAGAAAAGCTGGCTCTGTGGTTGGAACTGAGCTGGAGCTGTTAGCATCGATAGCTGAGAAAAGGACCCTCGGCAAACGTATGTCAATTATGGACAATGAGCTCCACCCCCTACACAGCATGTTACAAAGGCAGAAAAGCCTGTGCAGTGGTGGGCTGCTTTCACAGTCATGCTCAACAGAGAGGCTGAGGAAATCCTTTGTTCCTTGGGCCATTTAGCTTTTTAACTCCACTCTGAAGGGACATGGAAATATAAACAACTCGGTTTGAGTTTCATCCTCATTCTTTTTTTTTATCTGAATCTATTTTTTCATGCTGACTGTGCTTTTAAGCCCCATCCCCACTGACTCATGGACACACTGACACACCCTTAGCACCATCCCTCTTACTGGTGCACTGAGTGTTGCAAAAATGTAACTCCACCGTGAATATCCATTCTACAGGTGTTGTGCTTTTCTATGTCCTTGTGTGTGTTGAATATAATATAGCCTACTGTAAGTGTCTTAAGAGCTTCGGGATGACAAAATGTGCTTTCGGACCATGACACTGTGTTTGCACAAAATATTTCTGAAGCATATTCCCCTATTTTTTGCAGATACGTCACCATAGTATGTCAGTAGATATATCTTTGCATGTTTGGATAAGGGGGTTGTCTGGAATGGTTGTATAAGAATCATTGTGGGATACTACTTAATAAAACACTTCATTCAATTTTGTATTTTATTCAATATGGGTTTTAAAAAGAATGCAAAAGCTGTAGCACATTTTTTTCGTTGCTCTCCATGGTGCTGAATGTTCAATCAAGTAGGAGGATCAAGAGGGGATGTAGCCAGCTGATATAAGGTCCTGAGTCCATGAGTTTAATAGTTCCCCCTCAACAATGAAGCAGTAGTTTATAGTTATGACTCTTGAGGTAACTGAAAGCAATTTAGCAGAATCTTCTAAATACCATAGAATGATACAGAAATGGTATTTTGCTACAAAATTTGTTTAGGAATATCGGGGAATATCATTAACCACTTGCACATGTTTTGCACATGTTTTAATGACAGGATTGAGAAAGTGCATCGATAGCCATTCTGATGCAGACAGGGGATATTCTAAATGAGCCAAATAGACAAGACAGGATCAATGGTCAACATTTCTGTGTCAACCATTCTATTTTGTCCTAAATATCCCAAAGGGGCTAAAAGTGCTGAATACCAGAACCTCAGGCTAACCATTATCAGACTGTAGCCAAACTAAATAAAATGAAAAGGGGTTGGGAAATGCAACCCCAGGTCATGAGCCAGTACATTTTCATCTGTTGAATGTCACGTTTATCAAAATCCCCTGCTATTGTTGAATTTACCATCCAAACATTATCAACATCATTGCCAATCTGTCAGGTAAACTGATAAAACTAAGAAAAAGGGTCAATATTAGAAAAACAATACCCATAATATTAAGCCATGGCTCTGGAAAGAGGAACAAGACAGGGTACATCCCTTGGTGGTGATAATAACATCATTGTGGGGCACCATGGCCAAAAAAAACTTTTAATCCCAGTCCAGCCCTGGTGCCAAGTCCCAAAAGACAGAGAGCTTTACCCGAGACCCTCATCAGGTTGCCTGGGCCTACACACATAATTAGGTTAAGAAGCCTGACTAATGTGCTAGTTGTCTGGAAGTTGTGGGTTCCAATCCCGTCTGCCACTGCTTAACCCCAGGTTGCCTGTACTAATTGATAGTTGACAAAATGTAAGTCGCTTTGTGTGCTAAATGTATAAATATAAATATAATGTACTTTGTCAATTTGTGGTCCACATAACAATTCAGCTCTGAGTGTGACATATATGCCCACAGGTCTTCAGGGTGATTCCTTCCAGTGTAACACGGGAGGGATTCCATCCACCAAAGCAAATAATCAATGACTATTTAACAAGGTCAGTCATAATAAAGCACATCAACTACAGTACATACACTTGACCAAATTACATTGATAAAATACAGAGATAAGAATAATGCAAAAACTAGAAAAGCGCTCAGAGAGTGCAGACCTCCGCCAAGGCAATGTGGTCACAGACACAATATACATTCCAGATCATGTTCTGGATCACCGATCGCCACAAAAATTTAATCAGTCCCAATATACACATATATATACATATTGTCCCAATATACACATTGTCCGAAAATTTCATCCAAATCCGTGCAGTACTTTTCGAGTTATCCTGCTGACAAACAGACAAACTAACAGACAGACAAACCAACAAGACCGAAAACATAACCTCCTTGGCGGAGGTAATAACAGATATACAAAATCGTAATAGTCCTGACAGACTAATACAAAATCATATAAACAGACTAATAAAAAGGCTATTGCATCAGAACAGAATTATGTATGATTTAAATAAAATGTTTATTATGTTTTATATATTATAGCATAAAAAGAAAAACATAAAAGAAACCTTTGTAGTAAAACACTAAATTAATTCATATCTCAACAACAACTCAATAGGCTAACTAAACTAATGCATATTGGGCATACTGTATACTGTAAGCTTTCTTATAAATAGACAGTAAGCTCCTATAATGTGTTCAAAATTTCTCCTGTAAGTGCATTATGCTTCCACAAAAACATACCAGCAAATATGGAAATTGTCACTTCAACCGTACTTCATTTCATACAGTTCTTTAGTTCATTTTACAATTTACAAGCCAAATCAGACTTTCAAACAAATAAGTTGATCAAGTTTAAACTTCATTTGTCCCAATTGCTGTAGTTCTATTTTCTTCATGTCTCTTGTGACAACAGAAGAACAGAGCGCTTAAAATGTCTTTAGCATCTCTCCTCATTAATAAATAAAGGAGAAAGTCAATTAGGGGGTTCAGCCCAATTAGAACGTTAGCAGCATTAAACAAAAGATAAATGTTAAAATTAAATGTGATTTCGTGTATCTCCAACAACACATAAGGCAGGAATAAATCCAAAGAACTAGTGCAAAGACCTAGTGCCAGGACCCCCATAATCCGTCTCTGGTCCTGGCGAGGTACTGACGTGTTCCTGGAGAGGGCCCTCCATGTCCCCACAAAAAAGAATACCACCAAAGGATATGGGAGAAGCAAAAACAGGAGTACAAAGATTGAAAAATTAAAATAAAAATAGTATGTGATGGTCACGATCACAACAGTTATGATCCAAATTGTGACAGAGACACAGACTTTCTTGATTGTGTTGATGTTTCTATACCATACAGGATAAGCAATCATTATGTATCTCTCTGCAGATATACACACCATGAAGCAAATATTAATTAACACACCAACAGTGTAGAATAAATATGTGACCGATTTAAAATTGTTGCATTTTCTTGTTTTAGAAGAAAGCAAATATCCAGACATTTGAATCACTTTGACAATTGTTTGAATGATGTCAGAGATGAACAGGTTTATAACATATACAGAATCACAATGACCTGCTTTGACCAGAGAGTATAACCCATACACGCTAAAGCACATTCCCAAGAATACAAGGATGAGGATCACATATTCAATTATTACATAATTTGGCATCTGAAATGCCATAATCGAATTTATGCCCATACCGACTGTTAAATTGTATTCAATTGTTAGATTGTCAGATATGTTATACATGTATGTATGAGGTGTAATGTTTGTTGATGTCTGGTTGTAAGATGCATCCATTTCAGACGGAACTTGTGCCGTTTGTCCCTAGAACAGTCAATTGAGTAAAATGAATAACAATTTCACTGTAAAATCCTTAATTTGACCATTTTCCCCCTTAACTTTCACCTAAAAGACCCCATAGTTCAAACTGCTGCATCATGAGATGACTGACTAAACCTAGACAGTAAAGTTAATGTAAAGTTAAATACTAAATACACTCTGATGAAGAAGAAAAGAGAAAAACATTGTGATCTCACCTGTAGACGGTTATTTCAACTCTTACCGATGAGTGTGTGTCTTAAAAGAAATTCTGCAATTCCTTAATAATAGCACATCCACACCCCTAACTAATTTGTCAGATCTTATTTTCACACCATCTGGGACAAAGACAGTACTCTAAGTAATTCAAATTAATTCCTAAAGAAAGTAGGGCCTACTACTTCATCTGACAATGTCAGTCTGTCAGCTTTCTTGTAGACGTCTACCACTTGTGATACTCTTGCAATGTTCAGCTCACTTTAATAATCAACCAACTAGTTTGCATATTTCAAACAGATCATGATAAGATCAGATCACAGGATGGTGGCGTGTGCAGCCATTTCAATTGGGGTTTCCAAATTACTGCAAAGGAAATGTTGAAAAAGTAATGGACACTGTCATCATGTTGAGTAATATTGAATTAATATAACATTTAAACTGTGATGTGATATCAATTTGGGTCAGAGTTTAAGATTTAGCTATGACATATTTCTTTCTTTGTTTATATATATGGGCAATTCCACGAAAAAGTAAACCTCACCTTAAAAATTTAAGTCTCTCCTACATGGACATACAAATTCTTTCAGAAAACTTCCAATACAAAAAAGTATCGTCTCAATGTAAATATTCAACTGAGCAAGTTTCGAAAGGATATCTGTTTGTTAAAATTTTTACCCTATTCAGCTATAATGTAAGTCTATGGAGGGGCTTATAATGGGCATAAGTGGGTGATAACACACACAAAGCTGCAATGCTATCAGTTATTTTTCATTGTTGTATTACTATTTCTGTCGTTACAGGTTAAAATCCACCGTTCACAATTGTTTTGTATCGTTTTGGAGGGTTTTTCCAGATGTCACGTCCATAACGTCACATCCATAACGCCATTTCTTCCAATGAAAACCAACTTTTTTTACATTTACATTTGACATTAAGTCTTTCTCTGTCTTTACTTAGGTGTCCTGATTGGTATGAATGCAGTAATATTTACATTTCTCTAAAAATTTCACACACTTCACAGCAAAAACTACGCTCTCTCAAAAGTTTGTCCGTTTTTCGTCACGTCCATAACGCAAATTGAATGGCTCATATTCTTATAATGTAAATCATGATATAAATTTTTTTGTGTTTGTCTATATTCAGCCATGGAGTTTGCATAAGAATATGAACAAAATACTGCTAGTTTTGCGGAGGTTATGTGGCAATTTGTTCATCAATAATGCATGAAAATGTCACGTCCATAACGCTGGAATTGCCCATATATATTTTTTTCTTTGTTTACTTTCATGGGCATTTCTAATCTAAAGGCATCTGCTTTTGGTAGTTTCATCGGATTCGTCTATAGTTCTCTTGCACCAGCAAAGTTGGAAATTTTGTGATGTGCCAAAATAGCTACCTCACAGTTTCTACTGTTCTTTTTCTTTGGCGTCACCAGAAGGCTGAAGTTAGGGTGATCTGTGAAAGCAGCTTTCATCTATATTTGCAACTGATAGCTTATCAGTTTCTGGCGAAAGGGCTGCTGTGCCAGGAGTGTTTTCTGTGTTTGATTTGGCCATTGTTGTATGCTGTGGTTGTCTGTTCAGGTGAATGGATTATTTGAGTTCTGTAGGCTGTGTTAGGGATGCAAATAGTCTGCTGAGCTCGGTTTTTGACCTGTGTGATGTAGTTGTGTGTACGTTTAGTGGCCTATTACTGCCTATTAATCACGCACATTTGTCTTTTTTCTTTTGGTGGTTTGGTGGTGGTGGTGGGGGGCTACTTGTTAGTCTTATAGTGCCATGGCCCAGCACACCTCGCCTACACCACTGGACAGGGGCAGGCCCAATCACCTTCTCTTTTTAACTTTGTACCGTGCTTTATAGGATGTAACAGTCTGTTGATACTGAGATGGAGAGAAAACTTAAAGGAGGTGCAGAGAAACTTGCTCTTCAGCCCATGATAATTAGCCTTATTAACAATTGCGCAGAATGACGTTGATTATGATTATGTAAAATAGATTTTTTCTAGTCATCTCAAACGGTCAAAATTAAGCCTATTAACTATTAAATTAACTACACACAACTACATCACACAGGTCAAAAACCGAGCTCAGCAGACTATTTGCATCCCTAACACACTAGCCTACAGAACTCAAATAATCCATTCACCTGAACAGACAACCACAGCACACAACAATGGCCAAATCAAACACAGAAAACACTCCTGGCACAGCAGCCCTTTCTCCAGAAACTGATAAGCCTATCAGTTGCAAATATAGATGAAAGCTGCTTTCACAGATCACCCTAACTTCAGCCTTCTGTTGACGTCAGTAGGGTTAGCATATCATTGACATTGCTATTGCTAGGCCTACCAGAGCTGGACAGAGCTGGACCGCTGGGCTGGCTAGACCAATATAAATGATATGATGATAATATGATAATATGATAACAAACCTCTTTTTCATACTGACTAAGCCCCATACCCACAGACTGATGGACACACTGACACACCCCACTGTCTTTTCTCTGTCCTTGTGTGTGTTGAATAATATACACTGTAATATACACTGTAACTGTCTTAAGAGCTACGGGATGACAAAATTCCCTTACAGACCATTACAGTATCTATCTATATCTCCATTTTATATTTCCATTATCTAACTTGAATGAGACTTCACTGTGCTTGCACAAACAAAGAATTTCTGAAGTATATTTTCTGATGGACTAAAAGCAATTCAAGTTTGAATGTGTTTGGTGTCCTTCATT